>JAGFPH010008462.1:3168-17131 GCA_018207615.1 Philaenus spumarius
ATGTCTGTCTGTCTGTTTGTCTATACGTGTGAAACTTTGCAAACGAGTTTAAACTAACTTCCCGATGAGCTAGAGACTTGAAATTTTAAATATTGGTCAAAACTGGATGGCAATACAATATTCAATCGGAATTCGTTTTCCATCATGTATGTCTACCTGTCTGTTTGTCTGTACGGGTGAAACTTTGCAATAGAGTTTAAACTAACTTCCCGAAGAGCTAAAGACTTGAAATTTTAAATATTGGTCAAAACTGGATGGCAATACAATATTCAATCGGAATTCGTTTTCCATCATGTATGTCTACCTGTCTGTTTGTCTGTACGGGTGAAACTTTGCAATAGAGTTTAAACTAACTTCCCGATGAGCTAGAGACTTGAAATTTTAAATATTGGTCAAAACTGGATGGCAATACAATATTCAATCAGAGTTCGGTTTCCATCATGGATGTCTGTTTGTCTGAACAGGTGGAAATTTGCAATCGAGTTTTAACTAACTTCCCGATGAGCTAGATACTTGAAATTTTAAATATAGGTCAGAACTGGATGTCAATACAACATTCAATCGGATTTCGGTTTCTGTCATGTCTGTCTGTCTGTCCGGGTGGAACTTTGAAATCGAGTTTAAAATAACTTCCCGATGAGCTAGAGACTTGACATTTTTAATATAGGTCAGAACTGGATGACAATACATCATTCAATCGGAGTTCAGTTTCCTACATGTCTGTCTGTCTGTCCGGTTGGAACTTTGAAATCGAGTTTAAATTAACTTCCTGAAGAGCTATTTACTTGAATTTTTATTTCACCCAGACATAAAACTAAAAAGTAGAAAATAATTAATTAAATAAGAAACAATTTTTAATATAACACGTTTTTAAAATGAATTAAAAAGTATAAAATTATTTTCCGTGAGCCCTTCTAAAATTTTGAGGGCGAATTTTTAGTGGCTAAAGAGATATTTTACAAGACTTGAAGATTAAAAAACGTGGGGCACAGCCAATAGATACTAGAAGTAGATAATTACTTGGATGCGACCGAACTGCATCAGATGGTGATGTACACTGTTCTGATATGGTTGGAAGTTGAGAAGTTTGGAGACCATAGTCTGAAACCTGGGATTGGAAATCGGTTTGCCAAAACTTTCCCACAACAAATAACCATCTATGTACACCTGAAATTCATAAAAAAATATTTCGGATGCTGCTTGAATTTCACAGGAGGTTCCAAAAGTTACCGGTTTGCTCATATCCGCGATATGTTCTTTTTTTGTTAAATAAATATCTCCTGTTACTTTTAAAGTATATGGTTTAAACCTGCGCCAATTGTTTGAAACATGACTAACAACTCTGTCTCTCACCTCAAACCCCAGTGAATAGTGTCATGTAAAATTAAAGACAAAAATAGAATAAGCATTGGCCATCTGGCCTAGAAGAAACTACTCTAGGAGGAGTAGATACTCCATTAACGTGTATGACCTCCATTGTTGTAATATGAAGCTAAATTTGATATTTAAGTGAGTAATAATAAGTTACAGTAAAATAAAACAATATAAAATATTACTTTGTCAAAATGTACAAAAATGTAAAATTTTGACTAAACTTACATCAGTTAGACAAAAATCAATCTTCTTTCCAAAACTTAAAACGCACAAATATAATAATAATAATTATAACTATCCCTTATATATTATTATAATATATTAATATTACAGTAATTATAATAACGTATTATTATATACTATGTATAGTCTATTCCTTCTCCACTCGCTTACTTGTCTATATATACTATGCATCGCCTATTGCCTCTTCACGCTCTGACTTGTGTCTACACAAAAAGTTTGCGTGACGCGAGATTTCAGAAACGTATTCAAGCGAAAGTGCCCAACGGGCCAATAAAAGTTAAGTTGTCACTTCAAAAATGGAAATTGAATAATTAATACAATGGTTTAACTTTCATATATTTAAAATCAACATCCTTTTTAATATCTTTAATAAACTCTGTTGAGCTATAAGTAACAGAGTTTATTATAGGTATTAAAAAGGATGAATGAATGGCTTTATAAGTTAGGGATAAATTGGTAATATCCTAAAGACTTGCAATAAGAATAAAACAAATTAATCAACCCAAGTCATTTGCATCAGAAAATCATTGCTCTGGAAACAGCTATTGTTTATTCCTGTCCAATTTAACAGACAATTTAATATGTCATAAACTGCTGTTTAAGTTAAGGTTTTAAAATAAAGGGTTATGTTAACCTAATTAACTTGTAATGATAATTATTCACTACGTTTTGTTATTATCTAATTTTAAAAGAATAATTATTGTATACTAAATATTAAGGAGACTGCATGGTAATTAATATTACTGCAGTTTCCCTTTGTAAAATTATACTTTAAATTTACTAATTATCAAAATATTAGGGTAACTTATCATTAAATAAAATGTAGAGAAAGATTCAATTATAAAATTTTATTAAATACTAGCTGGCCCGATCTGGCTTTGCACGGATAGACAAATCAAAGTTAAATGTATATTAACAAAAAACAAAAAAAATTTAAATAAAAACAAACAAAAATATATATATGCCACGATGGCCGTGGTTGTTAAGGCGTTAAATCTTTATCAATTCATGGCAACCATCAATGGAAAAGTTCCGGGTTCAATTCTCATTGACCCCGAATAATTTTCTAAATGGTTTCTTAACAGACATCATTGGCTATGGTTCGGATTCCACGTAAAACTGTAGGTCCCGTCTTCATTAGTCTTAAAGTGCAAAACAGCAGGACGTTAAAAATATATATATACACTAGCTGACACGTACGGCGTTGCCCGTGGTGGTTAGTATTTTCAGTCTTTTTAACGTAATTGTAATCTTTTGAAGTGTTCAGTTAGTGAGTGGTATTTTGCTTTTATATATATATAGATCTTAAATAATAAAAGCACTATTGTCATAATAATAAAAGATCTGAAATTATGACTTTAGTAACTTTGATCCCCCCAAACCCCTCCTAAAATTTCGAAATTTTTCATACCCTTTCTTAGAGAGCGCCTAAGGCCCTAGAGGAAGCTACATACCAAATTTCATTCCAATCCGTTCGGGCGTAATTTGAGGATGATCAAAAACGCATTGAAAACGCAAGGAAAAATGCAAAAACGCCTATTTCTGGCGTAATTTTTTGAGAATCTCAAACATTTTTTAACAGACTACTTTTAGGCCTTAAACGAACCTAAGTACCAAATTTCAACATTTTCGGCCAATTAGTTCTCGAAAAAGCTGAGAAAACGCAAAAAATCTCTAGAAAAACGCGAATATTGGGCGTATCTTTGGGATGTTTTCAAAATCCGTTCTTAGTGAGCGTCTAAAGGTCCAACTGAACATGCATGCCAAATTTGAACTCATTTGGTTCAGTAGATTTTTAGTTCTGCTGATGAATGAATGAGTGCCATTTCGCTTTTATATATATATATATATATATATTCCCGGTTTCGCTTCGTAAGTTGATCGCAGAAAATTTACACATGCAAGTGGCTCTCTGTTAGAAAATATCATATCTCAAGTGGATCTGTATACATTTGTAAAATATACGCATCGTAGTGGCTCACTCGTGTAAATTTCATTAACTCTTGTTGATCTGTATACGTTTGTAAAATATACGCATCGTAGTTGCTCCCTGGTGTAAATTTCATTAACTCATGTTGATCTATATTCGTTTGTAAAATATGCGCATCGTTGTGGCTCTCTGGTGTAAATTTCATTAACTCTTGTTGATCAATATACGTTTGTAAAATATGCGCATGGTATTGGGTCTTTTCTCGGACAGTATAATTTCTATGGGACTGTCTTTGCTGTTATGATTGTTAAGCTAAGATGCTTTGAAAGAAATTAATGTTTCTAATAATTTATAATTTATAAGGATATTTATACTCATCTAATTCAAAGGTAAGTTTATCTTTTTGATATTCAATAGGAAAATAATTGAAGTAAAAATGTATTGTTTAATTTATTTGAACGTTTAAAACAATTACGACATTGTTAAGATATTCTTTTGCTGTTGGATATTTTAAGAAAATTTTAAAACTCGCTTATAACTAGTTTAGGCAGATCTCACACTATTCCAAATAAAAGAAATTATTTGAGTAAGACATAAAAGCTTTTTATGGCAACGTCGATGATGCACACCTGTCAAAGATTACCAAATAAACGTTTTGTTTGTTCTAATCTTTTGTAAATTGTTTGCCGACTATTTATTTGCTTCAGACAATATGATTTATACAGATTCTTATAATCTGGTTCATTTTGTAGCCAATTACAAGAATAGTAGCATTTCTTGAACAAAGGTCCCTTTTTTTAAATATCATACTCAGACATTCCTGTTTCAAATATTTTGATTGAATTGTGACCCTTATTCAAGAGTATTTTAGTAGGTCGTTTAGACAGTGATGCTACCATAATGTAAGTTTGTGTTGTCGCTTAATGGTAAATACACACAGGGGCGGACCGTGGGTAAATGGCGCCCTGTGCGAAGCATGGTTCCGGCGCCCCAAACACGGTGGGGGAGGGGATAAAAAAAACTGACCGGAAAATATACGCCGCTAACTTAAATCCTAAACACAGCATCGAATCTTTATAAAAAAAATGATGAAGCCACGAGGAAAGGGTCGGAAATTATGTCTTCCGAAAAATATTGAAGAACCGAGGAAGGGAGGAGCTAGACCCAGTATCAAATGAATAATCGACGTCCATCCCATCTATTTTGCTGGTTTATTGAATCAATAATTTTAAGTAATTGGAATAATTAGTTATTTTGTGAAAATATGATATCATTGCAGCATTTTAAATACGGTAATAAAATTTTTAATTTTTCACTCATTGTAAGCATTAAACATGCTTCTATTTTCAAAGCGGTTCATTAAGATTAATTGATTCTCTTGCCATTTAAGCGTCCAGTATAGTATATTGACCCTTATATATTAGTGTCCGGATTTGGTCTGGGCAAACTTATGGTAATCCTAGTAATAGGCGACCGCTTCTGTATTCACAGCATGGGTGCGATTTACCTCACATTCGAAATTCAAATAATTCTTAGTCTAACACTTTTATGAAAAGATAAATATACAGTTCAATTCTTTGATTTGTTCTCTATATATTTTGTTATAATAATATTTCATTTTTGGTCAAAGCATATATTCCGAAATTACATTTCAAACTTTGGCATGTTTTGTTAGCAGCCTTGTAGTAGGAACGTAAAAACAGTTATTTTCAAAATACTAAATTTGAAAAAAATAAATATTTTTATACAGTTCTATTTATAACTAAATTACGAAACTTTTATACACTTATGAAACAAATTACAAAAAAAATTTTATTACTTGTTATGTAGGCCTAAAGTCAGACGTTTACTGATAACGGTTTTTTTTGTACGTTTTGTTGTAACGTTGCACTGGACCATCCACTCCCGAGCCAACTACAGTAAAGTTTCCCACATTTTAACTTAGCTCGGAATCGAAATGGGACAACTTGGAAGCACCATACATATTTTTGCCAGCCTCGCAGCACGACTTTGATGTTCAGCGAGCGCGGTTGCTAACGACTACAAATAAGAGCCCGATGATTCAAAGTCGATGCGGCCGAAAAGTTTAAAAACTAGCGATACTTAACTTTTATATAATAAACTTTTTTGGCATGAAACAGTTTATATAATACAGTATATTATTGAGATTATTGTAATCAAAATAAGACCAAATGTGATATAATTTGGACCAGTACATTCAGTGATTAATACTTCTCGAATAACTCATTTAATTTTACGATTAATTAATTAAATAATAAATATCCCAAATGAGAGGACAACACGGATTACATACAAACAATGGCTGTACACTAACAAACGCCGTCACAAATACAAGGTCGAAAGGCACCACGAAAGAGAAACATATTTAAACGTAGGTACACTGGCCGCACGGTGATTTAGCGTGTGTGTTTTGTTCTCGTGATAGCCTAAAGCTTGCTTGTGTTTAATTGTTTTTTGTGTAAGAAAAGTAATTTCTTGATATAATACATAAAAATTGTTTTGGTTTATAGTCTTTTACCGAGGATTTAAATGTCTGGTAAAGGTTATTAACTAAAAAAAAGACATTTTGCCAAGTTTTTGCTTAAAATTATATGTGTTTTTAAAATTTGCTATGTGCTATATACAAGTACAAAAATAGTTACAGTACATATACGTGTGTAGGCCTACTTTTCTTATAAAAAGTAAGCATATTATATGCACTCTTTAACTCGCCAAAGATATACGTAAGATAGGGGTTTTAGAAGTGAACATTTCCAAATTTTTCCGGGGGTGTATTTTCGTTTAGTTCGGCAGCGTTCCGGTACTGGAAAAATTACTAGTAAAGCCCTGCCTAAAGTTGGACTTTTTCCTTTCGTTACTGAACATTTTTTGTTTCTTGAGCTAATAACTTTTACAATTTTGTGTCAATACATATTTTAATTGAATATATGAATTCTTTGAACCTTTCTCTACAAAAAAGGTACAGAACATTTTTGGATTGGGGTTAATTTAATATTTATGCACAAAAAGTTTATTTTTAGCACAAAGTTAGTATTGTAATTTGCTAGCGTATATAATTAAAGGTACTAAAATGATATTCTCTTTTACCTGCAATCCCCAAGTTAATAATTTTTAGATTGTAATCCAAGCACGTCACCATCTGAGGGTCCAGCTCCAGCATCAGCTGATCCAGAGGCACCACGGGAAAATTTGCTAAATGCTTTAGCCTGCTGTTGGTCTTGTTTTTCAATATCGGCCTTTCTTTTTCTATAAAAATTACCCAAAGGCTTTTTTTTTTGTTGACATGTTAATTATTGGAACTTACAGTAATGGGTCTATTTCTCATTTCACTCAATAGATTATGCCGATAATGTGGTTACTAAAAAGTTTGATGACTGATTTGAGGAGGTTATATGGAATTGTGTTGTGACAGGTGGGGGTGAAATACTCCTCCGTACCCACCCCTCCCCTCAGGGCAGCGGAGTGGGGCGCCTCACTCTGCTGCCCTGTACTCCGCTTCGCAGAAACTATACAGCTATTTTTAAATACAGACCCGCTGTCGCTCCGCTTCCGGCGGAATTGGCGACCGGCCGGCTCGGATTTTCGGACACTTTAAGTTTCCTGCCGCCCCGTGCACTTTTATTGTTATAATATATGGAATATTAGACAAAAAAATAATTTTCTACTATTCTCCTTATTTTACAATTACAAGTACCACAATTTTTTTCCATCGCCATGGCGCCCCGACGCCGATGGCGCCCTGTGCGGTGGCACAGGTCGCACATGCCAAGATCCGCCCCTGAATACACATTTACATAATTATTTAATTTGCGTCTAATAGAACTTAAAGAACTAAAGAGGAAAAGACAGAAATTATGATACCCTACTCACTATTAATTAAAAGTTCCCTATGTTTTCCATATTATTTTTACATATTAAAAGACTACTTAACAATAAATTTGTTTGTGCTTACATTAATATTTAAAAATTACTTTACATTGAAAAAAAGCAAGGTTTGCATTTTTTTAAATAGGCCTAACCTAGATTGACGGGCTACATTTATTGTTAATGTACTTGCAATGTATATTGTAAATATTGAGCTAGACTTGTGAGAAGATATACTTGATAGAGTAAACTTTGAACACAAAATCTCACAACTAATACAATAGTCAAAATATAATTAACTCATAATTTGACTATTGTAGCTCGTGTATCACTGAAGATGGCGACTGTGTCGTTGAAACGCGTTTGAGTTAATTATTAGTTGTGAGATTTTGTTTTCAAAGTGTATTCTATCAATTTATATTGTGTTTTTATATTTGGAATAAGAGATTAGTTAATAATATAGGGTGAGTTCAAATTATTAAAATGCTTTCTGCCTGTTATATGAGTCCTAATCTGGCGATAGAAATCAATTGAGTTAAACTGCCTTTTGCAGAGAAAGAAGCGACATCTCAACAATTTCTAAGTCATTTAAAGCATTATAATCATCCATCATGTTTTTAGTAATATATGTATATTTTTTATCAAACGTTAACAATTCAAATGTAAAAAAAGAACACATTTTAATAATAATGCTGGTACCGTACTGATACTATGTAATAATGAAATACAAATATTTTGTACATTAAAAATTTCAAATAAATATATTACAGAGAAACTTCACTCGTAAAACATAGATCTTTGTTTTACTACTTTTTACCAAGGATTTTTAAACCACTTTTAACTTGATAACTAAAAATAGCTGCATAATTATTTAGCATTAATAGTAAGAATTGAGGTAATTTTATTTTATTGTTCAGTCATTGTATTGAATGGCAAAAGTATTTACAAATAAAAACTTAGAGGCTTTAATTAAATATTAAAAAAAATTACTTTAGTAATAAACTGATAAGTAATGAATCTATTACAATAAAACTACAATTAGAGTTTAATTCATATCACAAATTTTATACAGAAGAAAAAAAGGTTTGGCACTTAATATTTTAATTATAATCATAAATTATGTTCAATATCTGGATTTTTACTTATCACCAGTATAACAATGATTATATTCCGAGAAGTATTGAACCAAATAAAATAAAATTTCTGATCCAGTTAGCGTTTAATACATGTAATAAATTTGTCACGGTAGAAAAATAGGTTGTCACTGAAAGGTTTTAAAAAAACCGTCAATATGTCGGAAATTTTGCATTTCCTGTTGTGACACTCGGAGATAAATTTTGTTTAACTTAAAAGTATTGAAGCAATTTCTATTATACTGAGATGCTGTAAATTCATGTAGACAAAAAAGGCATAAAAATTGGATAACTGGTGAAAAACATTCTGCTTTTTATAAATATTTGTTAAATAGAACATGAAATAAAAAAATTATGAAATAATTTACAGATAAAATATCATATTTTACTATAAAATAGTTAAAACCTCACCCTTCCAAGTTAGATTGTTTTTTAATTACATGCGATTGATTAAACTATTAAAAGCTATTACACTCGTCGTAAAGGTATACAGGAGGGCGTTCCGATCTCTGCACATACTTTTGGTCAAATATAAATGAAATTTGAAAATTATGAAATAACTTACAGACATGATATCATATTTTTACTGCAAAATAGACAAATCAAGTTTTAATTATATGCGTTTACAAAAACTACTATACTTATCTTAAATCTATAGAGAGCCCGGAGTTCCGAGTGCTTATCATATCTTCCATGAAATACTATTTCCTCGATAGCCAATTACTTATAATCTGCTTATTATTAATTAACCTGTAAAAATCTTATAATTTTAAAAATTAAGAGCTATTTTTATAAATACCACTTGTCGATGAATACGAATATCCCATTTATTTGCTATGCAATTCAGACAAACGTTATGAAACTATATAATAAAAATGAATTGCTGTTCCTTTGTAAGCGCATCACTTGAGAACGGATGGACCAATATGGCTATTTTTTGTTTTAAAATGTTCGTAATAGTCCGAACTAGGTTTTTATGCAAAGAAAAATTTGAAAAATTTCTCGAAAAAGTTTCAAATTTGGAAAAAACTAAACAGCCTCTTTTGTATGGACTCAAGACCGTAGCGCAAAAAAACAGCTGTTCGTATAAAAAGCTTAGCAACACTTCATGTTTGTTTACATTCATTAGCGTAGCAACTTTACTTATCAGTATATTATTCTTCAAAACCAACAGCTTTTTTAGGTTAGATTGACCCACTTAGCTAACAAAAACAAAAATCTATTAATGCTTACTATGTTTTTTTTTTAAATTTAATTCAAACATTGGTTGTTACATATTATATATAAAACAGCTGTTGAATAAAAAACTGAACATATTTTTAGGTTAGGCCTACAATGAACCAAAACACGTTTATTTGCAACCAATTGGGCTAATTTAAAATTAGTTTTTTTTACAATCCTTCACAACTGTCAGTTTTTTTTTTAGATTTGGTAAAAGCAAACAAAAGGTTTACTGAATTATCTATAGGCTTAAAGGTTTAAAAAATCTAAATATAAATTTGTGTAGTATATTCTTAAGTGGCATAAAAACTATTTTGCAATTCAACCACTTAAATCAATGTAATGAAATGGAATAACTTTACTACCCTCTAAATTAAATCACGCAATAGCGAAGCATTGCTGGGCTGGGTCCACTAGCAATTAATGGAAACTACATATTCTGACTTGGTTTTTGTTTAATTGTGTTGTTTATTTTATGTTAACACTTTCCTATTCAAGTACAGTAAAACTAATAAGGTATAAATTAATCAATTATAGTTATTATGGCGTAGCACATTATCATAATTTGTGTTCTACTCAGTTTTTATGTATACATTACGTTAAAATTTCTCATAAGACGGATGTTTCCTAAAGCATTAACAATAGTGGGCATTTTACTGCTTAAATGTTTTACCTTTCTACCTTGTTTTTTTTTGTTTGTTTCATTGTGTTGTTTTAATTTTATGTGAACATTTTCCTATTGGAGTACAGTAAAACTAATAAGGTGTATTCATCAATTATAGTTAACGTGAGGTAGTACATTCCCATAATTTGTAATCTACTTGGTTTTATATGTATACATTACGTTAAGATGTCTCTTAACACGGATGTTTCTTAAACATTAGAAATAGTGGGCATTTTATTGCTTAATATTGTTAACTCTATGTTTAAAATAATCACAATCATGTAATTTTAGCTTTAATATTTTTATGAAAAGAAATATAACAAACATTCAAGCATATTATAGGCCTATATATTTTTTTAAATTCCTAATACAATTAGAAAAGTATGGTAAAAATAAAACTTTTGCGAAAGTAAACAAAAAATATCAAATGAAGATCTTAAAAAAAAACAAAACAAATGAAATCATACTTAACGCGACGTAATAAAAAAAAATACCTTCCTCCAGCACCCAGTTCTCTCGCTCTCAACCTCGCGTGCAGCTTCAATATGTGCGCATGAGCACAACATCAAATTTCACGCAGCTGAAACTGTAAAGCACACACTTCCATACAAAGACATGTATCTTTTCATAAACTGGGGGAAGGGTACTGACATTAAGCGTAAGGATTATATATAGTGCAAGTATAGAGAAAGAATTAAAGGGAAAAAGGCTCATTATATTAAATGTTACCGATAATATCAAATGGTGTTAGGGGGTGCTGCATTTCCACAGTGCCTATTCGCGAATACAACTAAAACCGTAGTACAACTGTAATGAATCCGAAGTTTAGTGAAAAGAATGTTTCGCTAAAAAAAACATCCTCCCAAACTGAACCTCTACTCTTATAATAAATAACAATGGAGATATAACATATTAAAAATGTGTTAAATACAAAATCCGCTGCTTCAGAGCCTAAAACTACTGTGCACAGTCATTATTTATATAATAATAAAGAACGTTTTAAAAATTTTTTTTTTAATTTTTTTACTTATAGGTACTTATATTTAAATAGGATTGTTAACAAATGTTCTTCTGTGGGACTAATTAGTGTTCTTTAATGTCCTAGTAAAGTAATAATAAGTCAGTTGAAATAGTAATTAACAGCGAAATAATAATCTAACTTGAATAAATGCCCTACACAATCTCAATATCATATTAATGAAACTTAACACGCAAGATTTAATATATGATGTTTGGTACTACTGACAGCCAACACAGCATTCTCGGTTATCCAGTAAAAGTCAAACGGATATCGAGAAAAATTAGGCTTTGTTGCTCTCTTCCTAACACTTTAGTTCAAGCAAGAACTCTGCCTTTCAATAGCCTTCAACTCTTAGATTGTAACCGAGACCCAATCTCATGATGTACATTTGTCAATGATTTACAACAATTTAGAACAACTATTAATTGTTTGCTTTTGTGGTCCATGAAGATCTTAGTTTCATTCCAACATTTTTAAACAAAGTAATTTCTAGTGAACTGTTAAATACTATTAGTTGTTCAATTATTGTTCATATCTTCAACAAAATGCTAACGTACTATATGTTTTTTTACGCATAATGTATATTTTAGTAGAATAGTATGGGGTTTTGCTGAAGTCTAACCTTGCCTACAGGCATCCCACATAAAATTAATATATTATCATATTTTCACACATCTGATATTGTTTATTAGTATTGTATTATTCAGTGTTGTATTAGATTTACTTCAACATAATATAATAACTAAGCCCACACATTTTAGGGTTTATAAAATAAGTTTTTAGTGAGTAACAAAACTTGAAATGTTGGTTTTCGAAATTTTAAAATAATATTTTTTTTATCAAGGATGGGTTGCAGTATAAAAAAAACCCTGAACCAAACTAACTTAAATGCCTAATAACAGTATTTTTTGAATGTAAATTGCCAACACTTCTTATTTTGATAAAAATATTTCAACAAGTAGATTACTCAAATAGTAGTATTATAAAGTTTTCCTGATGGGCTTTTCTTAGTGGCTTATAATTAAATAACTTTCACAAAACAAAGTTCAACCAAAACCATTATTTGATGGCATTGAAAAATATGAATACTGTACTAATAAAAATATTTCAAAACAGAAGTCGGTATGGATAAATTATTGTTCTGCACATTATTAAACATATTTTAATCAAAATAAACAACTTTCAAAAAATAAAATTTTAAGAATAAAAATAATGGTACTCTATGAATAATAACAAATTAAGACATCATTCAAATGACATACATAGTAAATAATAATGACTGGTTTTGAAGGGAGTTGTGCTAAAAGACTTGACTGGGTAGCATTACCGGGTAATGGCTCGGACTAAAGTAGGCCTATATTCAAAGCCGGCTATTGGCGATGGCTTTTCGCCATTTAAGATATTTTTGATGAGAAAAATATCTTACCTAATCCTATGAAGTACTATTTCAGCAAAATTAAATAATATTAAAAATATCAAACAACAGAGCGTCACTAATAAAGTTCTACGAATTATTTCCATTGTTTATTACCCACAATATAAAGGGTCACCCCAGGGCTTTTCCCGGCCAGTAAACTTTGGTGTATAGGAGTTTTAAGCTTGCAGTATGTTTTGCCTTTTGTTCAGAAGAACCTTCATACAAGGGTCTGACACTCTGAGAACAAACAATAATACTGACCCGAACCGTACCCACATGTTTTGACTAGATTGTAAACCCATGTTAGTTGTCTTGCGCTAGAAAGGTGGCATCTCGCTGTTGTTACAAGTGAAGGGAGAAAAATATAATCTTCTTTTCCTAATTCTGTGTTGTGATTCTTACTGGCTACATTTTTTTATGAAGATAATACATCAATTTATTTATATTTTTGTACTTTGAAAATGTTATTATTCAAACACTACTTTCTATCAATAAGTATATGGAAAGTAGTTTATTTATTAAATATAAATCAATTCGTTTTTCAAATTGCAGAACTAAATGATTATTATAAGACAAAGTGTCGTTCCCTATTTAAAAGATGAGAAGTTGCAGTTTTTTTCTAGAATTCAGAATCCTTTCTAGAATTTTGTGAAAACGAACTTGTCATATTACTTTTGTAAAAATGTGGTTCATTAAATTACAATCATTATGTATAGTTTGCATCACTGGCTTCTACGTTGACAAGTAAATTTATAGAGAATTGATTCTTAATTTCATCAATTTTAATACAATTTTGTTGTGTAATAATGTTTACATCAGCGTGTTTTATAGACCTACATTTTATTTCAGAAGGGTTTTATTTTTAATAGGAAATGATATTTTTTAGACACATGACACAAAAATTTTAAGAATTTTATGTGAGAGTATGATTTATGTTGTATGTGAACTACAAAATTTAACAAGAAAATTCAGCTCTGTAAACCAATAATTAAAATATGAATGGAACCCAAATATCTGTGTTTAGAAGTAATGTTTTTCTTTATCTTTTGACAAAATATTTTTCAAGTTTAATACT
>JAGFPH010008462.1:33593-55326 GCA_018207615.1 Philaenus spumarius
TGAAAACTTATCAAGGTTCTACGGCAATGCAATATTAATTTTGTTGGATGTAATAAGTGAGCACTGATCATGGTCCTCAGAACACGAGGTGATTTTCACGAGGAGACTTTTCAAAACGTCTGATTGATTTGAAACTTTGCACACATATTAAGGGTTTTTTAACATAGAATATGGTTTAATCATGGATTACCTTAAAATCCATCACTCATAACTGTCGCATGAAACTGTTTCAGTCTTATATAGTTTTCTAGCAAATTTAAGCCTATGTGCTATGGACAAACATGTGCGTCGGCTTTAAAATATTAGTGTTTATTATGTAGACAGGTTCAAAAATAAAAAATAAATGATTTCTACTAATTTAGACTATAAGTATAAAAAATAAAAGGTCAGCTCATAGCATAGGAAATACGAAATTTGCTTAGCAGTGAATGTGTTAAGGATGAGGTAAACATCTACTAACATATTGAACATCCTCCATCACCTGAGCTACCAGTATGTATTTTAAATGCACAAGTATTTACAGGCATTCTTAACCAGTTCAAATCTATATATATATATATATATATACATATATAAAACCAAATACCACTCACTGACTGAATCACTCACTCATCACGATTTCTCAAAAACTACCGAACGGGTTGCAATAAAATTTGGTATGTAGCTTCTTCTGGGGCCCTAGGTGTTCGCTAAGAAAGGTTTTCCATAAATTGGAAATTTTAGGGGGTTTTTGGAGGGGTCAAAGTTAATAGAAAAAAATACCAAACGGATTGGAATTAAATTTGGTATGTAGCTTCCTCTAGAGCCCTAGGTGCTCCCTAAGAAAGGTTTCCAAAAAATTCTAAATTTTAGGGTGGTTTGGAGTGTCAAAGTTACTAAAAATCCCCATAAGAAACACATAGTGTAGGCCTACTATATTTATTGATATGTTTTTGTTGCTAATATACATTTAATTTTTATTTGTCTATCCGTGCAAAGCCGGATCGGGGTGAAAATGTAATAACAACCCTTAAAACAATAAACATTAATTACTATGCGGCGAAACTTTGGACCGTGTGCGAAGCCACGGGTACAACAGCTAGTTGTATAATAAAGAAAAACACTTTCTATATTGGTAAACGTTATAACGACTAAATCTATTTTAATGAAACTTACATGTTTCAGACAATCGCTCTATAAATAATACATTTAGAACATTACATGATTAAATATTTATAGTTAGTCTAAGGACATACTTTTAGTTTCAACAACATTAACATCTTAGTTTATTGAATTATGTAATTTTTGTATCACCGAAATAAGTAATTTAGTGAACAACTTAACAAGCTAAATAAATTTTCCAGCATCATGGAAATATCTTATCAGTGAATTGATATAACAGCAACAATAAGTGCATCGTTTGTATTAAATTTAGTAAAAATATTAGAGATATTAATACTCTAATTATTCCGCAATCAGGAGACCGGGGCCATGTTTTAAAATTGGTCAAATGGAGATTCAATTAGCTTATTTACTGGTGCAAACATTTAATTAACTAATTAACTATTTATTTAATCCGCTGATATTTTGTTTCAAATGTACTACAAAATATTTGTATTGAAACAAAATATTTCATTGTTGTTTACCTACGTAAATATAACTCATTTGTAATAGGTACACGATTATATTATACCACTACGACAAAACTGACACTATTAATTAATGACTAACCGAATGTGTTACTAATGCATCAATTTGTGTAAATATATTGCAATATTTAAAGTAGCTTTTGCTTAAAGCTAACTTAATATCGGGTGGTATAAAACGGTATTCTTGAATCTGTGTTTGTTTTAGAACTGAATATATTCGCACACAATAAGCCCAAGGAAATTTATTGAAAACTGAGGTCGGTCTTTTAACGGTTTTTACGCATTTGTTATTTATTTAATTCTATGTTGTTTAAAATCATATCTGCAACCAAGAAATCATTGGGTTAAAATAAAACTTTGCTAAAATATATTATGTCGCTATGTGTAATGACCGAGTAAGCTTAAACTTAAAATTAGACAAGAAAGCTCTCTAGGTAAAGCTTTCATTACACCAGGAAGTCTTATTCTATTTACGCGTTTTAAATTATGTAAATTTCATACTGTTTTTATTTTGTGTAACTATTTTGACTTTGAAGCCAGTAGGATTTTAAGTTAGTTTATAATTGTGTACATAATAACGAATTATTGCATATCGTAAGTTTAATTATATTGTAATTTGTTACTTAATAGAAGGCTCCACTCCCTACTATCTTCGCTTACCAACCCTCTGGGCGAATGAAATTTAAACAGTGTATAGTATACCATGATAATTTTATTTTTACGGGAATGTCGATTGATTAGAACAGAGATTTTTTATTTTCATTAGAAGAAAGGAGATTTTCAAGTTATAAAATGTGATACGGTAAATCAATATTTCAAACTGGTCAAATAGTAAAAAATATATTTAGAATAATAATTTAAATAATGATAGGTGTTTGAATAATGGCATAGCTAGCCTCTTTCGTTGTTTGTGTTTGTTAACCTAAAACACTGTTGGTTATGAAGGTTAGAACTACCTGATTCTACATTTGATTGCTACGGTAATCAATCTAAATGGTTTTAAGAAACTTGTGTTATTTCAGTATTTTCCTGACGTAAAATTGTCTTAAGTTTATGATCGAAATCAGATGTTTTATTTCCAATAAGTAAAAACATATGTTTAAATTTTAATACACATATGTTCGTTTATTTTTGAATTGTAAACGTCTTTAGGCACAACAGGTACAGAAAATTAATTCATTTAATTTTTAAATGGGAATCAAGCGTGACGTTTTACTATATAATGTCCATATTATATATGTTTTTACCATGCTAATGTCCCGCCACGCTTTACTATATATATTAGTACTACTAATTTATACTACAAAATCTTGAGGTGATAAAACATTGGAGCATCACTTTTGATTGTCCCGTAACGCTCTAATATATATTTAAAAGAAAACGACTTTAGGCAACATTTTTGTTTAACTGGAACTGTGACTGTAAATTTTGCAAGTGATTTTTTTACAGTGTTAAATTCTGTATGCGCACCAGATACTTAACATTTCAGCGCTCTTTAAATGGGAATCAAGCGTTGCCAGTTGTTTACAATAACGCGTCACGTATTTTCCTCGTATCATGGTCTACTAAATATGTAATAGTATTCGTAATTTATAGATAATCTTTAGATAACAAATTCATTGAAACATGACGATCGATTGTTTCGTAATCCACTACTATACACAGGATATCCCAGAACTCTCCTTAGACCCCTGAATATGTGAACTCTCTGGAACACATATTCGTATGTTTGTTTTACAAAATACCTAATATTTTTGGAAGTAAAAAAGATATTGAATTCAAACTTTGTATACCTATTTTTGTTGTGTAACATTTTATCACTGTACGAAAAATTAGAACATTTTTTTAAATATTTTCAAAATGGCAGCCGTTTATAATTTTTAATAAAACTTTTTAATTATAAATTTAATTTTTATAATTTTTTATAAATTATATGCAAATAAATTATTACTTTAGCTCATATTAACATAAAAATATTTTGTTTCTAGAGTAATTCTTTGTACAGTTGACAACTACCAAGATATATATTTGCCCTTTTTTTTCAACATCTCTGTTAACCTTTGAGCTGGATACAAAATAAAAAAATCTTTTTGTTTGACATTAAAAAAGCAAACTCTTTTGTCTTATGTATTTTTTTTACAGTTAGCAGTTTTTGAGATATTTGACATTAAAAATTATAAACGTCCGCCATTTTGAAAATATTTAAAATAATGTTCTAATTTTTCGTACAGTGGTACAAGGTTACGCAAAAAATAGGTATAAAGAGTGTGCTCAACATCTTTTTTACTTCCAATAATATTAAGTATTTTGAAAAAAAAAACCACATACAGACAGACAAACGAAAAAATATGCACCGTAGGCCCATGTTTATATTGTGAAATATGTTTGTCTGGATCCAAGGAACACATCCACAAAAGGGGTGCAGAGATTTCGGGGACACTCTGTATATTATAAATGTGTGTTTGTAATAGATAAACTTTATGTGAGAATTTAATCGAAGCATCACAATTGATTTTCCTGTCACCCTCCAGTAAAGGAGGGTAAGACTACGCAGTCGGGTAAGAGTACGCAGCGATATTTTGGACTGTTGGCAGCACTGCAGGGAACTTTGGTTGTGACGTTTTAGTTTGTCTACCATAATAGTACATCACGCCATATTGCCATCGGCTCTCGCCAATTTGCCTAGATTTCATAAGGGAAACATACATTTACTACTTTTCGTATGTAACATTTATAACTTCAAACGTAAGAGATTTAATATACCTAACGTAAGTTAAACATATTTTTTCTTTGTATTAAAGAAATGTACAGTTATAGTAAAACAATGACATGAGTCCGAGCTCAATATCCGCACTGTTGGTGGCATCTATTTCCGTAAAATTATTACATGGAGAGTTAAGAGAACGCAGCCATACGTACTCTTGGCCTCACAGAAGTTACTTAACGTCAGATAAAAGTTAAAAATGTTAAAAAAAAAACAGTGCTTAATAGAATAACTAAAATTTTGTATGTTCTATTATATTTATAAACATATTTAAACCATTGTTTGCGATCACTTCTAAAACATTTTTTGTATCTCTGTGTTTTTTTCAAATTCAACTAAACTTTGTAAAAATAGTTGTACGTGAATAAACAGCATAATATTCAATTTTGAAGTTGATATCTATTATACATCCTCAGAAATAACCCAAAACCCGTTAGGTGAGTACTCTTAATCTCCTTTACTCTATAGTATTTTGATGGAAACTTCTCTAGGCGCACCAGATAAATTTTTTTGACTGTAACGGTGCATTTTTTTAATTATGATGTTTTTCTTAATAATGAAGATACGATAAAGGTAAATGTTAAAAACCTATCGTTTCTCCTTGCGTGACAAAAATAACGTCCCAACTCTAGCGAGGTCGCATTGGTTACTTTAGAAAAAAAGGGGTCACCGATGTTAGGCTCAGATTGTACTCTGCGTCTGACTCT
The DNA here is from genome assembly GCA_018207615.1 of Philaenus spumarius. Taxonomy (NCBI): domain Eukaryota; kingdom Metazoa; phylum Arthropoda; class Insecta; order Hemiptera; family Aphrophoridae; genus Philaenus; species Philaenus spumarius. The sequence continues at coordinate 38,693 of JAGFPH010008462.1, forward strand.
CAATAGGTAAGCACATCCCTAGTCTAAGTAAGTACAGGAGATGCGACATGAATGAAAATTAATGTAATCAAACTACTTGCAATATCTTTTTTATGGATTTGCTTCAAATGTCATAAGTTTTAATGCTTTTTTTAATTCATATATTTTTTGAAGTAACTTTAAATAATGCCTTTGGAAACATTCAACAAAATATTAGAGTTAATTTCCGAAACATAGCTTAAAGCAACATTAGCCTCTTGTTAGTTATAGACAAGTTAGCTTTGAGTCTAACGCCTAGTGGATCTGTCTCCTTTGCGTCTTTAGTAATAGTCTTAATTATGTCTTCTAAACCTAGTCTGACCCATGAAATTTCACCACACCTTCTTTCGGTGAATTACACTTTTTCACATAAGTCTCCATATTTGATAATATGTAAGCAGAAAACTATCTATCTTAATTTAACTATGTAGTATTAAATTAATACTATCAATATTTTACACACTAATTACTAATAACAATCTGATACGATCAGTATTTAATATACATAACAATTAGAGAGGAATTAATGCTGTGAATAAGGAGAGAGAGAGAGAGATACAACAATACGTCCACTTACCAATTACTCGAAAAGTTGGATCTTTAATAATACAGGATTACCTAGAGAAGTTTATGCCAGTAATGGCTGCAATGGAATATCCTGTTCAGATCTCAAACAATGCAATATATACCTCATCCTTACACCCTGAAGTTTTCGGATTTAGCTATTCATCATATGTGCAACACGTACCGGATCCGCAAACGTATCATTTGAATGTACATTATCCCTTCCGGACTACCAAATAATGCAAACATTTCAAAACTGCAACTGTTGTGTAGTGATTTCAACGTGTGTCTGTTGTGATTTTGCAATTGAATTAGTAAGTTTGGCTACTGTTGCAGATAAATTCCATTGTATTACACCAATTGACAGTAATAATAATAATAATAATAATCTTTTTTATTGAGGCGAAGTTAATACCTCTAATTCACTTAACCCCTAATTTCAATAAACATAAATCCATACAAACATTTTATAAACAAACAAAACTACAAATAATATTATTACTAAAACATATTGTACACAAACTGAGAAATAAAAATATATACATTTATCTAATTAATAAAATAAAACTAAAAGTAATATTAAGCTACACAATAAAATATATATAATATATATATTATATACTCATGCATAAACACACTTACACTCTCAAACACCCACATATTCTTGAACATGCCTTAAAACACGAACGAGCGCCCGAAACTACCCTAAACTGTAGCAGAACCAACACAATGTGGCGATCAATAGTTTAGTACTTGATCGTGCATTTTTAAAACGAAAAAAATATACCTAATAATACCAAAAACGGTTTTAGTTTAGTATGCGAAATTCAATTGGTTGTAAAAACTGTCCTTTGAGCCGAATACCTTCCTTTAAAACGATTTGCTAATTGGTTTTATTGTTTGGAGTTAATGAGCTTGCCGGAAAGAAACTAGTTATTACTAAGTACGCATTCAAAGACGAATTTATAATAAATTAGATTAATTATCACGTTAGGTATATACCTTAAATATTGGCTGTATGAAGACAAGGTCACTAGATAGTAAAGGTTGCCTCATTCGGGAAATATAACAAAAATTGGTGTGGGGGATGTGACGTAGTTGTAGTAAAACTACATACATCTAACCCGGTAGCAGCTGTTTTTTACTACAATGACGTCACTGGATAGGGGTGGTTCGAGTTTGTTTACAAGACTATGAGGCAACCTTTACTATCTAGTGACCTTGGTATGAAGAGTGGAAATTATATTAACTTGTAAACAGTATCAACTTTAACTATACTTATTTTTTATTACTATCCTATACCAGTGGTATGAACAGAATGTGTTGGAACTACGTTGAAAAGGTTACACAAAATAATTTTATTCAACTAACAAAGATTTTTAGTTTTATATTGGTTTGGTTTAATATGAAGAAATTGTTGAGAAAACGTCGAGAAGACACTCAATACACAATGAAAAGAAGCAATTGTGAATATTTAACTGAGCAATAACAAATTATATTTAATTGTTAACTACACAATGTGTGTTTTTTTTATAATTTTTTATTATTACTTAACAAATTCGAAACTCTATTAATTTCAAATACTTTTTTCAAAACACAAGTAACTGAAAACTGATGCTTGTACATCTGATTACACAATATCGTGGTTGGATTAAATAGTTCATATAAAAATATAAATAATGTTTATTATATTTAAATAATATAAATATAATGAATTTAACCGTAAGCCACATACTTGTTTCTTCACAAATACTATTTTCTGCCATATATTGCGTTTGATATAACCTGTAAGGGATGTTGAATTCAATATTAAAATGCCAAAGCTGATCTGGCAGTGTAATATATTTGCTTCACTCAAGGCATTGTAAATTGTGAAATCAATCACGTAGAGTAACCAAACTTTCATAGGACGTGACATGTTGAGGAACTACAATGCAATGCAAATGTGAGTTTCGTGTTGTGCATTTACAATATACATGGATTGTATTCAATAGTCTCAGGTTAGACATTTGTATCACAAATCTCTGTGGTATCAGTAGCTACGAAAATTGTTCGATTCACAATATTATGTCCGCGACATACTGCACAGATAGCTCCAATATGGCCTCTTATGTTATTACACATGAGATCAGAACCGGTTGTGGGTAATGGAACTAGGAAGTAGCCTCACACACATTACCCTTTCATGTATCTCAAGCATCTATTTTATAAACCATTCGATTTGATTATACACTATACATTGCAATACACTTTATATTATTATCATTCACAACCAGAACCGTCCTTAGCAAAAGCGGGCCCTAGTGCAATAACCCAACCAACATTCACAAGCTGTCGTCCCTTTCTCCTACCGCTGCCTACACAAGACAGATTTGTTTACAGTTTGTGTCAGCAGTAATTTAAAAAATAAAATAAAAACAATCGTCAATTATTGTATTGCTGTTAGAACTGAAATAATACCAACCTTATAGAAACATTACGACCTGTTAATGAAACAACCTATTTTTAATGTTTTTAAGTAAAGAAACAAACTCGTAAATATAAAGAAGGTCACAAAACACAAACATGTATTGAGTAAATTTTTTATGGTATTGTAGACTTTCGTATTACATAACATAATATTTTTTTTAAACAGTTTAACATACTTTATGTTCTTTTCATGTTCATCTAAAGTTTTTTTATCACTGTTTGGAACCTATTACGTAAACACTGTAGGTAATTTGATTTTAATAACTTGTACCTTGTCTTGTACTTATAGCACCTTATAGTTTCCCGACACAAAATTTATTTTTCTATCTTTCATTCCAGCGAAGTCATCAATCACTTCATAAAACTCACTTTGGTTTTAATATCAGCCTCTATGGATACTGTTGCCAAAGACGTTAACCTTTCTTGGCTCATGGATGATCCCGGGGCCTCGCGTCTTGTTCGCATCCTAATCCAGGGTGCTTCAACAATAAGAACTATTCAAATATTGCATGGTCACAATAAGCACTTTAATAACTAAAAGCATTCTAGTAGTAAATATCAAGCTACAAATATTACAGTGCCGGTAGTGCCCCGAGGTGCTGGGCCTGGAGGGCCACTCCAATCGATCCACTCGTATATGCCCAGAACTTTTGTTTACAAAAACTGTTTATATTCGGTTGTAACCTCACTTATGAAGCTAGAAAACAGTAAACATATATATTTTGTATTATTTTAAGTCTAAGCCCTTTTTTAGCTTGGGTCGAAAACGACCCGATGGGCAGATGGAACTTCCAAATCTAATATTTTAATATTTGGGTTTGTTTGATATTTTGTACTTATTGTTGGTTTTTGCCATCCAGCCCTAAACAGTTTAAATAAGTTATTTATTTTATTTAGAAATGTTATGTATTTATAATTTGTTTACACCGTCCTACAGAAGACAAGAAAAAAATTTAAATAGAAATAAAAATTAATACCTTATAGATAAAATAAGAATGTTGAATAAAGTATAAGTCTTAAAATTTTATACACTATAGTAAGCAATTGAATAATATTTATGCATGAAGAGTTCACGAGTGAAAGATCAGAAAACACTTGTCATGAAGAGCAACGCCACATTTTTTGCAGGACTTGGTTGTCTTGTTGCTGCAAATCGCACACCTTCTCCGACTTTGTTGTGACAGGATAATCATTGTTCTGCAGTCTAACAACGTCATTGATGATATTTTGTGAGATGAATTTTCTAGCTGGTCCAGGTGTGAAGTCCTATCTTCTCCATACTTCAATAGTAAGCAAGTTACTAATTAACGGCGGAAATGAAGTAAATCTACAACATTGCATTTATAGCTACGTGATAACTGGTAGGCGTTGTTGAAAGCAACATCCAGCAACCAAAACAGGATAGGGATATACCATTTTTTTCCTCTCATCCTATTCGGTAACAAGCTACATTAGCATTCGTTTGATCTATCTCTCCCATAGACTTGTTGTAGAAATGTATTAAGTTAGGCTGTGCCACTTCTACCTTCTTGTGTTCAATTCTTGAGTAACGCTGAGCTGCTCGTACTGGTTGCACTCCGTATTCTGTTGTGAGTAGAGTTACAACAGAGTTGTCGTTCCACCTGACAGCACAAATGTTGGCCTTTTTATCAATACTTGAATCAAAAGAACCTTTTGCTTGCTTCATCTTCACTGGTTTATCATCAAAAAGTTCAGCAGATGCTTGTAGTTATCATTGACTTAGACATCCTCATCACCTGAATCGGCATCGGTTTAACCTCCAGGGCTTGTATCAGGAGGCTGCAGGTAGACATATATCTGCGCAACGTCATCATCCAACACGGATTACAGCTGGTCCAGAATATCAAGAGTCAGCAAAGTTGTCCGATACCTGAAAAACACAAGAAACTTAGTAAGGATAAGGTACAAGTAATACAATGTAGAATGTTTTCAGGTTTATTATTATTCGGGGGCACAGTACGATGTCCGTCTCGGGAAACCATCGAATACGATAACATCGTGCTGTGGTGTTGGGCTAATATTATTATAACCTAGACGTAATGGCGCGAAGTATCACTATACATATAACTATTGAGTACTATACATTTTTTCAAATTTATTCTCCATACAGCATAAAAAATAATACAGCCTATGCCTACAACTTGTGTGTGAATATCTGAATGTAAATAGGCTACCAAATGCTACATAATACAATAACATTATTTCATTTTAGATTCGTTTTAAAAAAACATTATTATTATCATCACAGTGTGTGTTTGTCTCAATAATAAGGTATGTTTTTCCAATGAGATGACATAGTTATGTTATATGCCTCTTATGCCCATTGGTTCGTTTTTGACCCAAAAAATATTTCTCCAATCTTGGTCGGTAAAATAAAAACAATATCACACAAATTACAAGCCTATCATGTTCTGCAACTATTCTAGTGTTTATATTGTAGGTATCAATGAATAATCACTATTATTAGAAAAGTATACTTACCTTTTTACAACAGATGTTATGAATCAGATTCTAGCTGATTGATACTAACAAAGTACACAAGAGAAAAAAAGAAAAAACACATACAATACTGGTTAGTAGCAGTGTTGCCAACCCACAACTATAAAGTAAAAAATGTATGGCAGTAGGATGATGAAATTATGTTTTAAATAGTTGTAAAAAATAAAAAACCGTGGTGGGTCGTTAACGACCCTAAGGGTATAAACGGGGATTAAGGACGGCTCCAGTCACAACTAGGTACAAAAACCACTCACAAGTCGACGAATATTACATCAACAAAAACTAAATTGAGTCCTTATCTGACTAAAATGTATGCAAAGGGCGGGGCATACTTCAATACGTGACTATAATTACTGCTCTATAATTGTATATACGCTATATCATCCCATAATCTCTTCTAACGCTATTATTTAGATTTTGTGATCTAAACTAATGACAATGGATTTGTTTTAAGAATAATATATTACAATCTTATGAATTCGTAAAAGTTACGATAACTTCAATTACAATTTATATGAGTAGGAGTTAATAATCTGTAAATATAAACTAAGAAGCCCTGACTAATTCACAATTAAAGTAAATAAAAAATGATCATAGCTAGAGCAATAATATTTTCAGAGTAACTTCATAAAACTATGTAAAAGTGCACTTAGCTAAATATTGATTTTAAGGATTGAACCTTGTAAACATACTCGGGTTCAATCCAAGGCCTATAACAGATCAAACAGCTGATTTAAATAACAATATTAAAACAACATAATTTTCTATCTGTGGTGTATTTTTAACCAACACACATTTTGTTGAATTAATTTGCATTCATTAACCTAGCAACCAATGTTTAGAATCAGTTAACTTTTCACAAAAAACAGGTTTTTAGGATAGATTAACAAACAATTTAGTCACAAATAAGGCAACACAATATATTTTAGTACAGTTTTATTTCGTAACCAGTGGTTTATTTTAATGTACTACAACTTAGGTGCAACACCTACCAGCACCACGATTGTGCAGAAACGGTTCCAAATGTGTCTCTAGCGTAACATTATAAATAAGGTGCCATTTTTAATCAAAGGTTTTAATATGCAAATAACTCTTAAACAGATATCTAAATTATAGCAAGCATGCTACATTTTAAATAAATATATTATAGATTAATTTGATACTTAAAAATTAAATACGACTGGTTAATTGCTTTAAAATATTGAATAAATCTATAATTCTTAAAAACAGAGGAATAATGTTTATTTATTTAAACTCAACATATTATAAAAATATTCTATGCAACTGAAACGCTATAATTCATGTAGAAATTACGCAACAAAAACGATTATGTATTACTTTTTACAAGCTCAAATAAAATGTAAGATTATTAATATTGATATTTTAATTTAAAAATATAAAAGTACTTTGATTATTTTATAAGTTAAAAATTAATAGTATTGCGCTTATTTATTTACACTACTTAAATAATTTTATTTGAAATAAAATACTTCTATATTTAATTTTTGAAAATAAATATTGTTGTAATTCAAATAAGATTGATCATACAAAATCTTCAGTTATTTAATTAAGGGAAAAAGTGGAATGCTGTACTATTTCCCAATCATTTTGTTGTCTTCAGGTTCTGAACATTAACTCATATTTTTTTTTAAATAAGTAATAATAAATAACTTATAAATTTGAATTAAGTTTTTTAAAACTTTTTCTAGACAATCTATTTAACTGATGTATAAAAGTGTATTTACGTGCATAGTGGTATGATTGGACATCTTTTTTTTACAAAATTATTTACGTATTCGAGCTCTATAATTATTAAAACAGAATTTCTAAAAAGTGTTTTTGTATGGTACTGTATTTAAATATTTGTGATTTATTGAATTTAGTCAGTTTTATTCTGAACAAATATTATAATATACGTAGGCTACATACGGGGTGTAAGGTCACATTATAATTACACGTGAATGCTATTGATGAAGTGCAATACCAGTTATTTGCAGCTTTCTGATCTTTCGTTGAATTTAAAAGATAAACTTTTAAATTGTTAGTTAAGATTTTTTTAGAGGTTTATTGTTTTTTGAGAATATCTGGTTTACAATTTTATACCTGTACCGAATGGTATACAATCATTTTATTTTATCCATATATGTGCTTGCAATCAGATTAAAAACCCTGTTTTAAATTTTATATACGTTACTTAAAAATATGACACACTTTACTGGAAAAATAATTTTAATCCCAGTCGGGAAAATTTTAAAGAAATATGTCTAATATGAGTCGTTTTATTTTTCCGAAATTCTTCTTAACTAATTCATAAGAAATGGCTAGCAATAATAAGATATACATTTTTAAGTGATTTAAGGTTCTTTTAACTAATGCTCAAAGTTTGGGTTTAATTTATCTGAAATTTTACGAACTTTTGAAAAATTTCTTCAACATATTTAATATTCACTAAATTCTGTTTACTTAATGCACAATGTATGGCTTGCTTTAACGAGATGTTTAAAAATCAAGTTTCATACATAATACTTAACTTTATTAAAATACACAGTTTAGCCTAAATTTTTTTATGCATAAATAATAAAGTAACAGTACTTACTTATTTACAGAAAATGTTCTCATCTTCGGAGTATAAACATAAATAAAATGAAAGATTTAATGCTAAAGTTTTAATACCTGATTATGTGAATTCAACCATCTCTCCTCACTATTAGCCCATCATCATGAGGTTTATAGGCAGTTGTTTACTGGTGCCGGAACGCCGTTCCGGTACTGCTTTTTATTATTTATTTTTTGCTTAAACGTTGCGTTGGACCATCCACTCCCTCAATCATAGGCCTACTCATTCAACACTCGGTTCAGAATTTTACGTCAGCCAATCGCCAATGGAAAAAATGAAGAAATCCCCACACTACATTGCGTTGCGACTATGTGAGCCACCTACAGTAAAGTATCTCACATTGTCCTTCAGCAAGGAATGTGACAACTTGGGAGCACCAGACACCCTTTTGCCAGCCTCGCGGCACGCATTTAATGTTCGGTGAGCGCTGCGAACGACTACAAAATAAATAAGAGACCGGTTATTTAAAGTCGAGGCGGCTTTATTTTTTACCGACTGAACAAGTTTATAAAAAAATGAGATTATTGTAATCAAAATAAGACCAAACATTATAATTTGGACCACATTTAGTGATTAATACTTATCGAATAATTAATTTAATTTCACGATTAATTAATTAAAAAAATAAATATCTCAAATGAGAGCACAACACAGAATACATACAAAGAATTGCTGGATCTCACTCGGAAGACTTATAATTGAGCAATGCATTGATTGCCGACTGGTAGAGATAAGACATCCTTATTTAGTAATACTATTTTTTTCCAAGTTTGGACCTCGTTTTGTTTCAAGCGCTGCATAAACCTTCCATTTAAGTGAATAATAATAATTAAAATGTAACTTTCTTAGTTTCTTATTTACATAATTAAAATGTGTTTAAGTTTACCGTCTTCTACAGAAGATTGCAATTTCGGATAAAAAGGATATTGAATAAATAAGATACATTTTGACAATTTATTGCTTAAAATAGTATGTTTCTCTAAAATTTACTATGTGCTACATATACAAGTACAAAAATAGTAACATAATAACACATGTGTACTTTTCTTATAAAAGTAAGCATATTATCTGCACCCTTAAACTCACCAAAGATACGCAAAGTAGGGGTTTTAGAAATTAAAATTTCAAATTTTATCCGGGGTAGTACCCTCGGACCCCCTCCCGTCACTTCCGGTTCGTTCCGTCAGCGTTCCGGTATCGGGAAAATTACGAGTAAACACCTGTTTATAGGGATACTACCAAAGGAGATGTTGATCATGTTTTTAAGACTGTACTAACCAAATTACATTTATTATGAAATTCAAATGATCAAATCCCATCTCCTCTTTTTATTTACCAATATATGTACATTTATAATATTACACGTATTTTTAATTCTAACAAATAATATATTCCATGTTTTAGTTAATCCTTATAACTGTTACCATTCAAAAGACTAAAACAATGTGGAATGCGTACCGGGCTCAAATAAAATGGATGGCACATACAGAAAGTTTATAAAAGCAAAATATACCAGACACAAATCTTACCTTAATTCCGAAGTCGAGATATCTGAAATTTTCTTTGACAGGTTATTGGATAATTACAATTATTGTACACACTTATAACAATAACATGAGTTTATTAAGAAAAATTAAAAGCCCTTAACATAAAAAAGAATGAAAATTATATACGCCCCGAAATTACAGATTGATTTAATTAATTCCCTCCCTTACAAAATTTAAGAAAAACCCACCCTGTATGTAATTATATTATTTAATTAAAGACTTATGAAAGAAACAACAAAGAAAATTGGTTCATTGTACACATAATACCCTTAAGTACTATGGAACGTCTGTGAGACCAGTATGAGAATTTGCCGCGCTCCCCCCCCCTCCACCACTCACCCCAAGCGCCCGCCGCTTTCAGTACCCTTCAGTCTTGGCCTTGACGGCGACAAGTGAAAGTTAGGTTATGTTACGATTTTTTGTTCATGCGCTATAAACGTTTCGAGGTCTGACAGACCCTCCATAGTAGTTTAGTGATCTTTAGTTTAGCATTGTGCGGTCTCAGGGACTATCCATAGTTGCTGAGTGAGTTTTATTTTATCATTGTGCGGTCTCAGGGACCAACCATAGTATTTACGTTTTTTAGTTTTGCGTTAGCCAATGTACATATTTTTTTAATAAGTGTTTTGTAAATAAATTAGTGATAAGTACATTTATTTATACTTCATGTCAAGATGGGAGACAAATCAAATCGTATTATTCCACTATCAGATTTAGAAGCTGCAGGTCCGTCTAATGCTGCACTTCAAAGAACAATACGTCGACCTGTTCGATTTGGTAACGAAGCAGGAATTGAAGAATTATTACAGGAGACTCTTCAAGAGGAATTAGAAGACTTTGCAGACAGTGACGACTCGGATGAAGATCCTCATTATGAACCGGAAGTAAGTGATCATGACTCAGAAAGTGAACTGGAAATAGACGAAGTTGATGTGTTAGACGATGGCGACACTATTGTCCAGGATGAACCAACTCCTTTTGAAAACGTCACCGCTAGTAGAGGGAAAGGCGGGTGCAAGCCGCCATTTTGTTTTATGACGTCATTGGGGGAGGGGTGGGTAATTAGTGACGTGGGTAATTAGTGACGCGGGTAGTGACGTGGGTAATTAGTGACGTCAGAACTATGACGTTAGAACTATGACGTGGGATAGTGACATCAGAACTATGACGTTAGAACTATGACGTGGGATAGTGACATCAGAACTATGACGTTAGAACTATGACGGCAGAACTATGACGTGGGATAGTGACATCAGAACTATGACGTTAAGTTCTGATGTTGGAGGCTGTGTTTTTGTAAAAAAAAAGTTTAACCGGGTTACTTTGAATGGGTACATGTGGTATTTTCAAGGTCGTTTTGAAGATGTAAAAAAAATATGGTACCCCGATGCAATCATTGCATCGGGGTACCATATTTTTTTTTACGAAGCGATCGAAAGCTTAAAGTAGACGGTATATTATAGTCAAGTATTTACTTGACTATAATACACCATGCGACTTGTAGCGTATCACTTCCGGTTCTCAAAAGAACCTTTATAATTCTAATAAACGTTTCTTATATGGCTGTGCATGCACGAGGTCAGTATCCCCATGCTCCATATCATTCGGTGTCAAAATAACCTTAACTTGCTTCCCATCAAGTATAGTAGTATATTCAACGCGCGGTCCTACAATAGCAACTTTTGTCTTCGACTCATTTCGACATTCAAACGTCCACCTATATTTTTTAAAGTGCGAAGACACTAGTTTATTTATAGACTCGTCGTTGAAAATATGATTGAAATAAGTTCTATTCAAAGAAGCAACAGTATGCGGGTTAGTCATGTTGAAGCTCTTTTTATTATAAAACAGAAAATAGCATACACCATTGTATATATAATATGAATCCCCACTCCTTTTGACTTACTCCCCTCCCCTTCTCATAAAAAACTAATTGTGACGTCAGAACTATGACGTGTAATTTAACCGGGTACTGTGAAGGTGTAAAAGTAGGTCAAGGTCACGGTATAGACGTAAAAAAATAAGTACTTCCAGTGATCGATGCGATCACTGGAAGTACTTATTTTTTTACGAAGCGATCAAAAGCTTAAAGTCGATTTCCAATTAACGGTATATTATAGGGAAGTAAATTTCAACTTCTACAATAACACCGTACGACTTGTAGCTTATCGCTTCAGGTTCTTAAAAAGAACCGTTAAGCTGGTTTCCACACCACAGTTGATTTAAAGAAATCATGTTGTACAGCTTTTCGGTGAATTTATAGCTGGTTTCCACACCACAGTTGATTTTTAAAAAAATCATGCTGTACAGCTATCCGGCGCATTGATACTTTTTTTTAACGTGGTAATCTCCCCAGGAGGTATACTGATCCACGTGACGATTTTAAAATGTTTGCTAAGATAGAAACACTCTTGCGAATGAATCTATTTTTTCTCTGCATACACCGCAGTTTGTACAACACAGAGCACAAGAAACACAAGATATTAAATGTTTGCAAGGATAAAAAAGTACTTGCACTTCATCTGATAAACAGATTTTACACTCCGTTGTAGGTAAATTTGGAAGTTGTCGTTTCAAATTGGAGAGGTATCCACAAGCCTTATTGACAAATGCTTTTCCTTTAGTCACTAAAACAAACGCACACGTGTTACTCCATTTTGCGTGTTCGATCCAAGGATGGTCAGTGTCTTTCCAATCTTTTAAACCAATTCCACAGCAAAAACATATTGTCTTATCCTCCTCACCTGTGTAAAAAAAACCAGCATCGCTAAACATTTGAGATTTAGTCTTCAAAATTTCAGGACTGTTTTTAAACGTATCCAATCTTGAGGAATTGCTTTGATAACTTTTAAAACATACGTTATATAAAGTTAAAGCAGCAGTATCAGGTATTATTGGTTTTAAATTTTTTTTAAAATGCACTTCTTTGCTGGTAACACGATGCGAATCGGAGTTAGTTTCTAGTTTTACTGAAATCAAATCGCTGTCGCTAGCATCAACCTTAACAGCGGTAGTATAAAGTATCGATTTATTCGATGATGATGTTGAAGACTGTTTGCAGATATCGATAACAACTGTAACAAACTCCTTACCTGTGTCAGCCATTTTCAGGGAGTTGTTTCCTGTACTACAAGAAATAAGCAACTGAAGCAAGTTCACATCGTCAGCTCTTTTTATCCTCTATAAAAGTGGAGGGGGTACATATAAAGGAGTGGGAGAAAAGGAGTGGGGGGATTTTTTTCTAGTTTTCCGCTGTATGAAGTGTTAGCTCCGTCGAGTTTACACCTGATGGTCCATGTGAAACAAGATAGTACTGACCTTTTGCTATTGAATCCAAATCTTCGTGTATTAATAAATCTACGAATCTTTTCGGTAAGAATACTTGTAGTTTAGGATCGTTACCATGTTTGTACGGTGAATCTCCGAGTATTGCTATCACTGCATCCCCATTCTGAGTCTCCATTTTAAGGAAAGAGTGAATTGAATAATGTTTTAGCGGTTTTAACTCCGAACATTTTTTTGTTATTACACCCTTGGCTTTAGATATAAGATTAAATTTTTCGGTTAACGATTGAATATTAGAATCACTCATGATGTTGTATCTTTAAATGTGTTTTGTTAGAATGAACAATTTCTTTAAATTTCAGCTGTATTTATAGGTACGCGATCACCAACAGTCTTACGTTTCTTCTTCTTCCTCACATTCGCAAACATGTTCCAACGTGTCCCCAAGTCTCAAAGCGTTATGTATAGCACAGTTCTCGGTTGAATGACGTATATCGTTTACACCTAAACATGTTACAGGTGTAAGAGGTAGTTGCATAGTTTTACGAGTGTAGTTAACAACCTTAGCATTAACACGAACGTTTATCCATTTAGCTTTCTCAGACCCTGAAGTGTGTATAACATCGTAGTACCCCATGTATTGTTGTATGATATTAAAAAGTTCCTTGTATTCGATAAACCCTTCGGACCATTTTATATGATGAAAACAATTAGTTAACCAGATGTTTGTTTTAGATGCTTTATAGTTCAGAGTATCGAAAGAATACGGTGGTTTGAATAAGAAGTAATACGTAGTTTTTGTAGGTAAATCTAAAACAACCAATTCTTTAATCAAAAATTCATTATAATTACCTCTAAATGCTTGAAATTCTACAATACACTCTCGTTTCCCACAGTTTTTTTTTGATGATGCAATGTTACTACTTTTTATCTTTAACAATTTCTTCTCTAAAATAGGTTGTAATATTTGTTCGATATTAGAGATTCGTCTTTGAAAGTGAAGATAATCATATTGCGAGGTGTCCATCCTTCGATCTTCATCTTCGTCCATCAGTATAAATACGTCCGCAGTTTCTTTAAACCGAACCACCCCGATCATAAGCTTGTTGAGAAATGAACTGGTTTCCACACCACAGTAGACCTTTTATAGTCTTGCTGTACAGTTCACGGCGCGTTGGTGAAATTTTAACGTGGTCACCATTCCCCAGTAGGCCTAAACCACGTGTCTGTTTAGACAAATCATTCAACCTGTTCAAGCTGATTATATGATAATTCACCTAACAGTTCAGCAAACTGTTTAACATATCGGTGTGAAGTAACTTCTTGAGGTAGTCTGTTTAAAATGGAAGAATCAATATCATCGTATACCGGTTCGACCGATGGGTTGTTATGAATCACATCGATTAGATACTTTTGTACATAAGATCCGTTTAATGATAGCTGTTGCAGGTATCGGTTAATAGCATGTGATACACCGTTCAACACATAAAACTCATCAGTTGTTAGTAATACCTTTTCATCGTGTTGTGAAAAATCTTTTAGTCTGATATATTGTTTTCCATAGATTTTCAAGTTGTCAACTTCAATGTCTGAATCTTTTATTCTAATTCTGGTTTTCTTACCGCTAACTTTTTCTAATAAGTGTTTCTCAAAATCATTAACGTTATTAATAAAATGCATCCATGTATCCATAGTAAACAAAACATGTTTTCCATAGTGATTGATTAGAACACCTGGTAAATAACCAAGCGCTTCAAAAACTCCGACTATAATATTCTTTGCCATGCACTTCGTAAGAGGATAAAATATGCTAAGATATATCCCTGATAAAACATCTAATGTTTCATTATCACCTCTTCTTGAAACTTTAATAGGGGTTTCTTTAAACGAACTGAAGAATTGTTCAACGCTTTCGTTTATTTCATCATGAACGTCATCATCATTTGACGTAGATGAATATAATACAGTTCCGGATTTTTCTACATCGGGTTTTAATTCCTCTATTCCCTTTTCATCGATTGAATGGCTCACCGCTGCTGCTGCTGCAATATCCAGATGTGAATCCATTTTATAATATCTAGCAATGTTGTACCTCTGAAATCAGAAAACAAAGTGTGAACTAGCGACGTTCATTCGCTGCTTTTATACTCTATCCGCGTGAGACGAAGGAGTAGGGAAACTTGTTGTTGAACATTCCTTTACTCCACCATCATTATTCTTACAAGACTCTTCTGACTACACCGGTTAGAGGTGTGTATGTAACTATCGTGTCATGTAATATTAAACAGTACGCAGATGTATTATCCGGGATATTATCTTCGGTTTCAAACTCTAATCTTATATCGACAGTAGATGACTTGACTGATTCGTTTTGTTTAGAACAATCTATAACGACAATCGGATACTTGTCTTTGAACATTTTCGGTGTTAATAAAGGTGCATCCGATCTATTGTAATAAGATGATTGAAACCGAGCATACATATCATATAGTTCGGCGTATCTATCGTTTTTAAACGAAATATTTAAATTATCATAAGGGAAAAATTGTGAGTTTAGATATAGTTTAATATTTATTAGTTTACAATGATCAAACGTTCCTGCATCCGCTGTTAATACATTTCTTTTACTTGTTTGTAACGCAAAAATTACGTATCTAGGTTTTTCAAGAGTGGTTGAAGTTTTTATGTTCCATGTTTGTCTTTGCGTTTTAGGTAGAATAGGATATTCATGCATCTCCCAATTCCTAAAAGGTAAAACAATATCGCGATCCGAATCTAATTGTTTTAGAAGTGTTAATCTACGCTCATCAGCAAGTCGCACATAAGGTACTCTCCATGTTATTTTATTTAAAATTAATTTCCATTCGAGCGAAGCATCCGTAGTTCCGGTAGGTGCTATAATAGCATCTGTATCGGTTGAAGATCGTAGGAGGAACAACTCTTGTTTAACGTTCATGATTATTCTTCGATAGTCCTCTGCAAACCCTAAAAGCGATCGTAGAGGTACACTAAAATCAAAGAAACCGTTACTGTTCGGTGTTATAGTCGCAGCGGCTGGTAACACCCACCCTGAAGTATAATGTTTATTCACCTCATTCATCGGTAATGAAATAAGAGTTTTTAACGTAGACGTAACACCAACTCTTTTTGTAGAATCTACTGTAATACCGGAAATTTCATATCTTATTTCCTCGAATAAAAATGGCATCGGATTATTTATGAACGGTACTACAGACGGTGAGGAACCATCTTTTTTTGTAACTTGTCCTTCGATATATAAGTAGCTTTCGCATGGTAACGTGTAAGCATCCTGCTGTTGTATAGGAATACGTATCTCATCGTTATTCCCCAATCTCGATGAAGCGTAAGGGTTGTGCGAATGATACTCCTTCTCCCATATTGTTTCGTCGAAAATTGGACCACTCTTGATGTTTAGAATATCCATCGTCAATAATTTTATATCCAAGTTTTTTCAAGAAAAGAATGTTTTCACTTGTTAACTGTTTAACAGGTTTAAAACTACTAACGTTTTCTTCCGTTGAACACGATTTAAAAGATAATCCCATCTCACAGATTAGACTATCTTTGTTTTATATGCAATCTAACTGTAATGG
>JAGFPH010008463.1:16693-38378 GCA_018207615.1 Philaenus spumarius
AGTTACGTTTTTGGTTCGAGGGAATTGCTTTTTAAAAAAGAACAATTCTATTCGTTACACTTAATTTTATTAACTTTAAAACAATTATAACAAATAACGTACAATATTCATATACACTGATGTGTACGGAGAGAAGCCTCGTCTAACTCTGGCGAAACAAAGCTTGTCTCTTCACACAATACAAATGCTGACTAAACTAAGAACCATACAACAGTCATCATTATTACAGTAAAGTGTACAATAATTGTTTACATAACTTATATATATAAATACCTTGGTAAAATTATGCAAAACAGCCCCAGCCGGAGACCAGATATCTAGTCATATCCCGTCAGCTTGGAAGCGAGCCAACCACCGTTAACTTTACTTCCGCCCTCCCACCCTCAAATCACAGATATGATTAGATATCTGGTCTCCTTAGCCTAGATTCGAACCCAGCATCTTCTGATCAGGAAGACGCAACGTTATCCACTAGGCTACGGCCTGATTAAAGAAAACTGGCAAATTAACAAAACTTCAGTTACTTTACTATCGGTATAAATATTACGTGTAAAGTAAAAGTAAAGTAAAAGATAGTTTATCAGCACCATTTAGGAGTGGTTATAGGAAGTTTTCTTGGTTGCTCTTAAGTTTGAATCTGTATAATTTGTATGTGTGAGAGGTTTATAATAATAACTTAGATCAGTTCTTATTAAATTAAGTAATTAATTTAAAACAATATGCTACCCTTTTAATAAAAAATACTGACAAATGAAAGACTAGAACATGTTTTAAAAAATTGGGGAAATCACACCATATAAATTGCCAATTGAAAGCATGTACTAGCCAAGCAAGTCCTGCTTTCTGGTGGAATTTGTTGAAACTAGGTGTAGACCTAATTTTTTACAGAACTGCAATGGTACTCTAACGTTCTTTACACATTACACGATTTCGATCGTACGGGAATAAACCGCACGGGAAATTAGTTTAGTCGACTGATGAATAGCTTGAGACCTTTCACATTGTACGATTTCAACACGGACACGATTTTTAGTCGTGTTGCAGCCGTCCAGTGCCACTGGAGTCACACGGTTACCGTATCTCTGTGCCTACATGAACGCTTTCACAATATCCGAAGTACGGGAGCTGTCTCCAATATCCGTTCACTGTTTAGTTGATAGTACGGGCCTTATAGAGGCTTGCCGCACTATCATATTGAATTATGATTACCCTTGTTTCCACATTAATACAAATTATTCTTGAAAATATAAATATCAATAAAAAACAATATTAAGGGAAACATATTCCTAATAACTAGTTTAAATGAGTTTTAAGAGGTTGATGTTTTCATGCGGGCTACTAGCGTAAGACCTCCGTTTCAATAGCATGGACAATGCCTGCCCATGCTATCAACTAAACTATAAACGGACAATAGTGAGGTTGCTAAGTTCGATGTTTTCTTTAAGTTCGTGTGTTTTGGTGGCTCTTTACAAATAAATGGAAGGAATTGACGCTGAAGTTTTAATTTCGCTAGTTGAAGCAAAACCGGTGTTATGGGACAAAACTGTTGATATTTATAATGATAGAATCGCGACAAGAAAAGCCTGGGAAGAAGTGTGTTTATCACTGAATACAGATTTCGATAGCATGCGTGTTACAGAGAAAAATGCATTTGATACGTATGAAATAGCCTATAATATTTTAACCACACACATTATTGTGACTAGTTTTAAAAATTTCATTTCAACTCAATTTTAAAATAATTTTTAATTTTCATATTTTTCTTTTATTTAAAAATATTTTATAAAATTTAATATCAAAACAAAATTCTGAAACTTTTATGCTACAACTAATGTTTAAAAACAACTTAACAACTAAATTAACACCGCTTCACATTGGGTCATTTTCTAACTTGATCACAAGTAAAGACGACTCTGCACCGCCAACATCATTTTGTATTTTTTGATGTTTATTTAATTTTTCATTTTTGATAAGAAATATATCTATATATATAAAAGCCAAAACCCACCGACCACTATTTCTCAACAACTACTGAACGGATTGGAACGAAATTTGGTATGTAGCTTCGTCTAGGACCGTAGGTGTTGGCAAAGATAGGGTTTCAAAAAATTCGAAATGTTAGGGGTAGTTTGGGGGCGTCAAAGTTACTAAATCACGATTTCTCCAAAACTACCGAACGGATTGGAATGCAATTTGGTATGTAGTTTCCTCTAAGGCCGTAGGTGCTCGCTAAGAAAGGGTTTCAAAAAATTCTAAATTTTAGGGAGGTTGGGTGGGTCAAAGTTACTAAAAATCCCCATAAGAAATACATAGTATAATATATTTATTGATATATTGTTTTGTTAATATACATTTAACTTTGATTTGTCTATACATGCAAAGCCGGATCGGGCCAGCAAGTATGCATATATAATAAACAAATATGTTATATTTTTATGTACAGTAGTTATAATTGTATATGTATTAGAAACTGGGTAAATATATAATAGCACTACATCACATTAAATACTAATTTATTGAAACAGATTCTAATCTATGAAATCACACACACCAATGTTTATAGTAATTACAAATAAAACAAATAATTACTTGTGTAAACAGTTCAGCAAAGAGTAAATAATATTTTTGAACGATTAAAATCGTACAGTGTGAAAAGCAACAGTCCACGATTTAAAACCGTGCGAGTTTTTATCGTACGGGCGAAATCGTGTAATGTGTAAAGAGCGTTAAGTTTCTAAAGCGTGTACGGTGTTTGAGGTTATAATTAATCTTGTAATTACTGTTAATATATTTAAGCCTGGTTTCATAATTTTACAAACCTATGTACAAACGAGCCAAAGATTAAGGAGATTCTTTAGCGAATTTTCCAACTGCGAGCGAAGCGAAGCAGCCATCTGAAACCGAAGGCCGGGGCGGGGTTGGGACGCGAAGCATCCAGGGGCAGAGCCCTTAGTAACATGATAAAGTTTGGTAGAATGGTTGCGAGACATTCTGTAAACTATATTGATTTTCAATAATTTAATAACTAATGTTATTTTCCCATGCTTCTATTTTTAAAAAGAATGAGTCTTACAAATGTGGAAATCTGATTTTTACCGGCAATTTATTGCATTAGCTGGTTTCATGCAGTGAAACTGTGTGCAATTACGTAGTCATTTGATGATCATATCTTTACTTTACACTTGTAATTCAAGAAGTAGATTTGTTTTGGGGGAAGACACTGAAAAATAGATTTATTATCCACCCTGTCCTTCTAGTTCATAGAGGGAAGGAAACACGGCGGAAAGACGAATTCGAGTATTTTTATGACAGCAGTTTAACTATGGATGCGACGAATATTATAGGCACAGATGGTCGAGCTATCAATGTTGCGGTAGGGGCGGGGAACATTAGAGGTTGTAAACACCCACAATTTGTGAGACAATGTCGTAAGAAAGGATCGAGAGTGAGAGAGTGTTGGGTGTATGCACTGCAGGATAAGCAGGATGGTCAAGAGGTTGAAGGCATCATAGGTTTCGACTTAATTACTGGCGATCGATTTACGTGATCCTGTACGCTGCACTTTTCATTATCTAGTCTAGCATCAAACAAAATTATGAACTTCGGTATGTAGAACTAAAAATAACTAATTCTAAATTTTCCATGTAGGTTGCTATGGTAATAATAAATGTAAATGCTTTAAAAAAATGTGTGTAGCTAAGCTTTTAATCACAATCAGCTGTTTTATCTGTTTCGGGGCTGAGAGTCAACCACCATATTTTTAAAATGTTTACGCTTTGAAATTAAAATGTTGCAAAATTCTTTCTTATTGTGAGTCTATGACCTTATAAGAATATACCTTTAAATTTTCTTATTTATATATTAGGTAGTTTTTGCTCTACGTTGATTCTGTCAGGTAGGACACAGCGACAATATACTAGGGTCTCTGCCCCTGGATGCTTCGCTTCGCTCGCAGTTGGAAAACTCGCTAATCTTTGGCTCGTTTGTACCTGGGTAACCCGAGCATCGCTCAGTATTTTTAACATCTGGATTGTATCTATAATGTATCTATTCGAATACTTAGTGACTTTAAAGGAGGTATAAAAAGAAGTTGTATCTATTCGTCTTCTAAGTGACTTGAAAGGTGGAATAAAAAGAAGTTCAGAGTTTAAATTTTATGCGCATTTATCAGAGTTTATGCGCATTTGTGCAGACATAAGACCTAGCACATTCGATTCCTGGCGCCAAAAAACCGCTATATGCAAATTTTCATCAAAATCGTTAGAGCCGTTTTCCAGATCCGCGACAGATACAAAGATAGATACAAGAATTGCTCATTTAAAGTAATAGAATATTTGGCGACGATAATATTAATTTAGAAATTAGTATTAGAAATATGAAGAATATTATAATTATCATATGGTAAATATGTAATTAACCAAACTAAGCCAGAAGATTGAAGCCAGTCAGGCTAAGATAGCAACATTTTCAAGCCTTCAGGTCAAACCACTTTAACAGTAACAAATTTTAAATACTAATTCAATTCCTTTAGATTCAAATTACTTGCATAATTTCAAGATGGATCCTGAATAATTTAAACAGTTTATGGAAACTGTGGTTGTACAGCAACAAATGCTCATAAATACAATTTCAACGATAGTAAATGGCAAAGAAAATGTAGGCCTAAATGGAACTATGTCAACTTCTAATCTAGTACCATTTGAAAACTTTGATTCTAAAAAGGATAAATTTCTAAACTAGGCTATGTAGAACGTTTTGAAAATTATTGTTCAATGAAAAATGTAACTGACAAAGAAAAACAAGGTCAACTTTTGTGTGTTTCAATTGGATCTGTCCATGACAAGAATAGCTTCATTTTTAGGCCCAGAAAAACCAGTACAGTAAATAAATTCAGCTCTGAAGATCTAATAAAATTTTTAAAACGAATGCTTACACCTATGAAAAGTATTGTAGTTTCCCAACATTATTTCCTAAATCTTTATCAAAATTTATGAAAATCAATCAGTATCTGAATTTGTAGCTGATCTTCAAAGTGATTTAACAGATTGTAAATTTGTAACTACATATGAATGTGACAAAACTTTATCAATTGCCGATGTTTTTGTAAGAGCTCAATTCATTCGAGGTCTGAGAGATAATAATAAATAAAATAATAATAATTTACAATCAAAATTGTCATCTTTTGACGATATTCTAACCAAAGCCCTTGAAGCCTCAAAAATAGAGAGCAAGCAGCTCACTAAAAGTCAAAATAACAATCAGTCAAGTTTCCATAAATTCAATGTTTCACACAACAATACTAGTAATACTAACAAAGTCTATAACTCTTCCAGACACTATTCTAGAAGTCGATCAAAGTCATATCAGAGAAAGAATACCTTCAAACAAAATTGTAGCCACAAGACAAGTAATCAAAGTAACCGACCTGACTTCCAAGCTCTCGGTATAGATAATCTTTGTATCAGATGTGGAAAAGGTAACCTCAAAGTAGGTGATTGTCGAACTGATTGCAAAAATTTGTTTTGTAATATATGTAAGAAAAATGGGCATGTAGCTAAGGTGTGTATCAAGTCTTTAGTATCTTCTTCAAAGGTTAAGCAAAATAGCCATTTTTTCGATGGTGGTTCTAAATCTAATCAAACTGACTTAGGCAAAAGTTTTGGCATAAAGAAAGTTGATCCATGTATTCAAAACTGTAAGGTCGTTGAATTATTTCAAGTTGTATCCTACATAGATAAGTATTTAGTTCATGTTACACTAAATGGAAAGATACAGAAATTTGAAATAGACTCTGGCGCAAAATATTCATTGCTTGCAGAAGATGATTTTCAACGTCTTAATCTAAATGTTCCTCTACAGGACACAAGTTTGATTTTTAAATCTTACTCAGTAAATTTCATAAAACCCAAAGGGAAAGTAATAGTCAATGTTAAATATAATGGTAAATCAATACAAGGAGAGTTGAATATAGTTCCTCCAGGTTTCGACGCTCTTCTAGGTGGAAAATGGATAAGAGAATTAAACATTGAATTGAAACAAGTCTATGATCAAATGAAAACTTCCAGTTCAATTTCAAATGTCCAATCTAGAAAATCTCCAGATGACATTTACACATGTCTTTGAAGAAAAAGTAAGTAGTGTGCCAGGTATTAAAATTTCTCTTCAACTTCGAAAAGGAGCTAAGCCTGTCTTCACTCATAAGCGAAATGTTCCTCATGCGCTACGAGAACTTGTCGATAAAGAACTAGAGGATTTAAAATCAAGTGGTATTATAACTCCTGTCAATTGCAGTGACTGGGGATCACCTTTAGTTGTAATTCCAAAACCTAATACAGTAGACTCCCTCTTAACCGGCCACCTTTCAACCGGCCGCCGCTTTAACCGGCCAACCCTGTCAGGAAATCGACTTCCTTTTAACCGGCTATTTTATAACAAAGCATCGCTTTAACCGGTCGTGTTTCGCGGAAATGGGTGACAGGAAACGCTGTTGTTTATCTGAGCTTCAACTCAAGGTTACATCATAGGCCTGATGCGTCCGTTTACCTCCCGAATTCATTTACAGTACAGTAGTTTATTTGTGACTCTCGCGGAGAACGGATGTGCTCATGTTTTATGCTCGTGTTTCGTTTTCTTGAAAATACAGTATGAGTGACAAACGTAAACGTAATGTTGTAACCATTGAACAAAAACTAAATGCTCTTGAACGCATCGCCAAAGGTGAATCAGTGAAAAAAATTTGTAATGAACTAAATGTGGGTAAAAGTACTGTAAACGACTGGCGAAAAAATCAGAAATCCCTCCAGGACTTTTGTACTCAAGTGGAGTCAAATAAAATACTTTCAACGCGATGCACACTTCGTAAACCGACAAATTAGTTGGTAGACGACGCACTTTGGTTATGGTTTCAACAAGAACGCCGCAGAGGTAAGTGGGACTATTTTAAAGGAGAAAGCTATTTTACTTCATTCGAAAATTGAAAACGGGGGCCATTTTGTAGCTAGTGATGGGTGGCTTACTCGTTTTAAGAAGCGACACGGGGTTCACTTTATAGGCATATGTGGTGAAAAACTGTCGGCAGACACAATTGCAGCAGCAGAATTACCAACAAAATTCCAAGAATACATAAGAAGGAGAGAGTTACATCCAGAGCAAATATATAACATGGACGAAACGGGCCTAAACTTTAAGTTGCTTCCTCAGAAAACATTCGCCGGAAGTCAGGAAAAATCTGCCGCTGGTTTTAAAACCAACAAAGAAAGAATAACTGTAGGCGTTTGTTGCAATGCCGCTGGAACACATAAACTTCCACTTTTTGTGATTGGAAAGGCGATGAAGCCCCGTGCTTTCAAAAATATAAACATATCGTCTCTTCCTGTATACTATCGTGCACAGAAATCAGCATGGATGGATATTTATTTATTTAGAGAATGGTTTGTGACAGAGTTTGTACCTCGTGTTAAGAAACACCTACAAAGTTTAAAAATGCCAATTAAGGCTGTTTTAGTCCTTGACAATGCCGCGACACATCCGGGGGAGGAGCTCCAGTGTGATGATACAGAGGATATTCATCTTTATTACCTACCTCCCCACACAACAAGCGTAATGCAGCCTATAGACCAAGGCGTGATTGCAAGCCTGAAAAAACGGTACAGACACAAACTTCTATCAGAAATACTGTCAAAGATGGATGATGACAGAGACATTGGACTAATTTCCACTTTAAAGACAATTAACATCAAAGATGTGATTTATATGTTAGCTAAAGCCTACGAAGAAATGCCGAATACGACATTTGTCAAAGCTTGGAGGAAAATCTGGCCAGACGTCATGAATGCAATTGAGAGTAATAAAGACGACAATCCAGCTGCCGTTGAGAATGCAACGGAACCTAACGACGAACATATAGTTACTGGTTTGAAAACCATATCTCAGTGTGATACGATGACTGTAGAAGATGTGAATGAGTGGATGACAGCCGATGAAAATCATGAAATGGAATTTTTCACTGACGATGAAATCATACAAGCGGTTGTTGCAACCGAAGATGTTGGAAATGGAGAAGAAGAAGATGAAGAAGAGGGTGAAAATATTGAAAGAGTGAATCATACGGAAGCAAAAAGTGCACTAGAACTTATCACTTCTTATATTGAACAACAAGACGTATCAACACCGGCCGACATAATGTTTGTAAAAAAATGGCATGACTACGCATTCAAAAGAGCAATTGATACGAAGAAACAAAAGAAAATTGACGATTACTTTAAAAACTAATCAGAAACCATTTAACAATGTACTATAGTCCTATATTTTATTTGTTCTAATTTGTATTAACAACGTTTTATATTGTGTGGTGTGCCAATTAAAGTTTTGTGTTTTTAGCAAACAGTGTTTTGATGTGTTTTGTTTTTATACGCCAGAGAAACAAATTCTGGGGTGAGTAGTTAGGTTATAAATTTAATACAGTAATATTTTTAGAATTATTTTTCAACTTATTATGTACAGTATATTCTATTGAAAACTGTATTTTAAAGAGTTTAAGGGCACGTTGGTTTAACCGGCCAAATCGTTATCTGGCCACAGTCTCGGTCCCGAGGTGGCCGGTTAAGAGGGAGTCTACTGTAGAAGTGTTCGACTTTGTGTCGATTACAAGTGCGGAGTGAATGAAAGACTAGTTCAAGCTAACCATCCAATCATAAGAATTGATGATGTTCTAAGTAGTTTGCAAACTTTATTTATTTAAAGCATATCTTCACTTACAAGGCGATGAAGAAGTAGTGAAATCCAGACAATATCAACTCATAGAGGTACATACCGAATGAATATTTTAAGTTTTGTTATTAAAACAGCTCCATCTGAATTTAATAGCATCCTTTCACAGATTTTAAACAGAGTTCCCAAGACAGAAGCATATGTTTGGCAGAGAGAAATGTTCAAACCCTCAAACACAAACTTCTAACTACCTCTAATGAACACGTTCCAATTAAAGATAAATTAAGAAAGATATTGTTTCTATATCGAGCTACCCCTCTTGTGTGTGAAAAATCACCTGCAAAATTTTATTTAAATAGAAAATTCAGAATTCGTTTGAGAGCTATCTTCTCAAACAACCCGAAACCTTCAAGTAGTCACATCAAGTCTACAAGAAGCTTGAATGTAAAGGAGAGAGTACATGTTTGATTCTTCAAACATAACAAAAACAAGTTTGGTGAATAATAACTTTGAGTTTGGTGAAGTATACAAGAAAATTGGTAAACTACACTATTTGATACTTTTGGACAGTGGAAGAATAATAAGAAGACATGTTAACCAACTCTAGTCAACACTAGTCAGCAAGAAAAATAAGAAGTCTGTTATTTTTGGCCCTACACAGTGTTTTTATGTTCCACGACTTCCTCAAACTATAAATGAAGACGTTTCATTACTATCACATCCAGTTGTACCACCTCAAGAGATCAATCCTGACCAAAACCCAAGACGTTCGGAGAGAATGAGGAAACAACCAGAACGGTTTAAAGACCATGTTATGTAAAGTTCTTATTTTCTTCGATGTATCCTAATTTTGTTTCCAATGGATTTTTGAATTTAAGTAGGGAAGAATATTGTAGATATCATATGTTTATTGCATCATATGTTTATACTCTAGACTAGGGGTCTCCAAACTACGGCCCGTGGGCCAAATGCAGCCTGCAAAAGGATATGGTCCGGCCCGCAGACACCAATAAAAAAAAGTTTTGTTTTAGATATTGAGAGTGTGCGATGCTGTTAAAAGTGCAGGAGGGGAAAAACCAATGGTGTTACACTGCATTGTTCACCAACAAGCACTGTGTGGGAAAACCCTCGATGTATCAGAAATAATGGAAGTAGTGGTAAAAACTGTAAATTACATCAGATCACATTCTCTTAAACACAGACAGTTTAAGAACTTTTTGTCAGAAATAGAAAGCCAGTGCCCAGACATCCCATATCATTGTGAGGTGCGTTGGCTAAGCAGAGGAAAGGTGCTTATGAGGTTTTTTGAGCTATGCCAAGAAATTGACATTTTTATGATTAAACAGGGCAAGCCAGTAGAAGAGCTTTCGAGTGATCAGTGGCTATGGAAACTTGCATTTCTTGTTGATATTACCACACATCTTAATATTTAAAATTTGAAACTTTAAGGCAAGAGTTCGTTTGTAAAGATTTGTTTCAACACGTGAAATCTTTCATATTGAAACTAGTACTTTTTGAAAAACAAGTAGGAAAAATAGTTTTGGAAAATTTTGAAATTTGCAAAAACTTTGCTAGTGAAACAAGTGTGCCGTTTCCATCTCAATATGCAGCACAAGCTATTTCAAAACTACGTGAGGAGTTTGAAACTCGCTTTTCAGACTTTGATGAAGCAACTACATCAGAAAAGATCAACCTATTACAAAATCCATTTAAATATAAAGTTGAAGATGCTCCTACAGAACTTCAGCTCTAGTTGATTGATCTTATGTTAAATGAAAACTTAAAAGAATACTTCTCCGAGCGTTACAAAAATGAAGATCTTCGTCCTTTTTACAGGTATGTAACTAAGTAACTAAGTTGTAATAATTCTTTTTTTTTAATACCTAAATTTAATTTAGGTTTTTATTCCAGGTCGTTAAGTGATGAGTTCAAAGCAATAAAGAGTTTTGCGAGAGAAATGATAACTATATTTGGTTCCACATATATTTGTGAGAAAACCTTTTCGAAGATAACACATGTGAAATCAAAATACAGGTCAATGTTGTCAAATAAGCACCTAAAAGCTATGCTCACTATTGGAACTACAAATTGTAATCCAAAATGGACAGACATTGTGAATAAAAAACCGCTGCACACATCTCACTAAAAATAAAGACAGAATTTTCTTTTCAAAAATGTTTGTGTTACATATTTTAAGTTTAAATAAATAAGTATGATTCTCCTGAGTGTTTTGTCTTTTAACCTTTATATTTAAAATGCTTATTACTTTTTATTTAACTCTAACAAATAAAAATTAATTATGTTGGTATAAAAAAGAGTTAAAAATCATATATAAGTTAGACTCAGAGGCTCTTAAAACTTATGTTTAAAAATTAATTTATTTGTAAAAATAGACTGGAAATGCTTAAAAACACTGTTTCCAAGTGTCAAATATTCCACCCTGGGGGACAAGTCGCCCAGACCCTGTTGGCCCTCCACACCACCTCGAAATTTCAATACGGCCCTTGCGTAAAATAGTTTAGAGACCCCTGCTCTAGACAATAGTCAAATGTAAATAACTATTCAGCAATAGTTTTAGTACATTGTTATGTTCAAGTTCTGTTTGATATAACTGAGAATAAAAAAATGTGTTTATTCTCACAATATATATACACAATAATATATGAATATACATATAGATTTAGATTATATTTCCGTGCAGGTATTTCCAGTTCTCATTGAACCTTTTAAAATCTCAGTTCAAAGAAAACCAGCTGAGGCACAGATAGATTTGGAAGATACCATTTATTCACTAACAAAATCACTAAACAAATTTATTTACTCCTTGCTCTTTATGGCAATAGATTGAGGAACAGTTATAGAAAAAAGTTTCTAACAAAAGATTTTGGCAATATTTAGTAAGTCTCACAGATTTCAGCACTGATTTATCGTTTACACAAACTACCCGAATTAAAAGATGAACCCTTGACTAGATACATTATTATTGAAATACAGTACACTTTAAAACATGAAACATTTATAAATGTTGTAAATCTTCAAAGTACTATTACCAAAATCTTTTCACTAAAACTTTTTCATGAAACAACTCTTTTATAAGACCAGCTCTTACTTTTTGGATGACAAAAAAGCAGAATTACAAAAATTAATTAATTCCTCCTTTAGTAAACACAATATCTTCTGAATATTATCCAAATCTTTTGACTGAAACTGTTTTGATAACAGCAACCCTTAGTACAAATATAAAAACGCCGAGCAGGAGGACAGCCTAGGCGTTTATGCTAAGTGTTAAACTACAGATTTACTGGGTTTCAGACTTTTAAAGCAGAGAACATTTTTCCAACAAATTGTCACTTAAACATTTATGCTAGCAGTAGGTTAGGAAATATATACCTGTAGAGATAGATACAAACTATAAAGTTTAATATATTAAAGCCACTACTTGCCTTAGCAATCTTTGAAACTGTCAATTGTTTACAGCTGTTTCGCCTATTTATCAGGCATCATCAGAACTTAAAACTAAACACTTTTCACATTTCACTTATTAACATAATTTATAAAAACACATTTAACAAATACATAAAACATACATTTAGAACTCTTAATAAAATTTTGTAATGTCACAGTTTGTGACCGTCCACTTTTGTGCTTTTATTCCAACTGAAGGACTGATTATTCAGGTTGGTAAGTTGGTGGCTATGGGTGGAGAAATCTTATCTAATAAGTCAAACATTAAGTTGGATTGGAACTGTGTTTGGTCATTCAATAAATTCCTTCTTGTAACTATTGTATATCTGGTAGGCCTCTAAAGTATTTGTGTCCCTTGTTACAGAAGTTCAGGATTTCCATGTTAGTGCTCATGTGGTATAAGAATGATCCTTGTTTATTAAATGCTCAGCAAAGTTAGATTTGTTGGTATTTCATTTCAAACTGGATGGTATATGTTTCTTGAATCTTTCATAGAAAAGTCGCCCTGTCTGTCCGATGTAATTTTTGGGGCAATCGTTACAATTAATCTTATATACTCAGGTCTTATCATATTTGTCGGTGGTGGTGGTGGTCATTGAGGTTATCAGTGATTTGAGGTAGTTGTTAGGTCTATATGCTATAATATATACCGGGAGTCCCACGAAGAGGTCCCTATTTTTGAATTAATATATTAGATGCACCGAACACTCTACAAACCTGAAACTCAACAGTCCTAACATACACATATGTAAAAGAAATACACCTGAGTATCAGTTAATTCTGACACATTAGGACAAAATGGCGGGATGTCAAAGAAATAGTATCTTTTCGTTAAAATAGTTTTATTTGCTTAAGTGTTACAACATAATTATTGAATTTTAACGATGTTACTAAGCACTAAACAACTTCAGGGAATTAAATATATAATTAACTCATAAATAAATAAAATCTATTTGATCCATAAACCTTATTCAAACTGATGTCCATCGATCGCAATGCACTGATGACAACGAAATAGAAAACAGTCATACGCTTTGCTGAACAACTCTCGAGGTATCAACAACAGTTCCTCTTCGATCAACCTCATTAGTTCATCGTCTGTCGCAATGTTATGACAATAAACCTTCTCCTTCAAAGAGCCCCACAGAAAAAAGTCACAAATAGTCAAGTCTGGAGACCTTGGGGGCCAGTCCATGAAGCTGCTGCCACGACCTATCCAACGGTTAGGAAGATTTTGGTCCAAAACTGCTTTGGCCACATTAGCATAATGCGGAGGAGCTCCATCCTGTTTGAAAAAAACGTCTTTCATCTCAGGCTGAGAAAGATGAGGAACTATGTGATTGCTTAAAACTGATGCATACCTTTCTCCAGTCATTGTTTGTCGGGATATGTTATACGACAAAACACCATCCTTGGTAACAGCAGCCCAAACTGTTATACCTGTTGATTTTAATTTCTCTTCTTGTAAGATATGTGGATTTTTTGTGTTATAGTTCCTGTTCGATAAAATGTCGCTTCATCTGAAAACACGATTCCTTCATGCCATTTGCTATCTACGTCAGACTTTTCAATTATTTTCGAACAAAATTCCAATCGTCTGTCAGGATCATCTTCAAGCAGTCCGTGAACTAAATGAGTTTTATAATGTTTGATTTTGTTCTTTTTGGCATACCTTTGGACAGATGACTTCGGTATCCCTGTAGCAGATTTCACGTTTCTTACTGAATTAGGCGTATTTGGAGATTCCATGAAAGCAGCACATACGATTTCTTCATTTTCTATGTTGGAGGATCTATGGTATTTTTTTTTTGTATTGACCCCGTTTCTAGTAGGATAGTCTTCCACTTACGAATAGATTTCCTTGACGGTGGAACTACACCTGGGTACCTTTCCCTAAAACACCTTATTGCTTCATAATCATTTTCAAAGGAAATAATAGCCCAGGAACAACATTTCACTTTTTGCTCAGTTGAAAACGGCATGGTACATAATACACTTTACAATGCAACTTAATAACAAATGCCAATGTTTATTACCAAATGTGTTCATTGTTGTGGATACACGCAGTCAGCTGATAGATTTAAAATAGTCTAAACAGCTGAAGCTGTTCCTATTCTAAATAAAAGTAGGTTTACCCTTAAAATATGATTGCTGATTTTGTTGTTTTTTTGTTTTTCCGCCATTTTGTTTGGATCAGTCAGAACTAACTGATACTCAGGGGTATTTCTTTTACATATGTGTTAGTCACGACTGTAGAATTTCAAGTCTGTAGCGCGCTCTATACGTCTGCCATATCAATTCAAAAATAGGGACCTCTTCGTGGGACACCAGGTATATTATATATGCTATATTATATGCTATATATGTATCTCTGTTTTTTTAAATTGTTTTGATTGAAAATTTATGTAGGTGTATTTTATTTTGTCACTATGTAAGGGTCCCTTTTATCACGTTCACTGCTCTTCTTTTTCTTATTTAGGTACCTATTGTTTAATTTATTAAAAACAGCGAAACAGCTGTAAACAATTGACAGTTTCAACGATTGCTCAGGTAAGTAGTGGATTTAATATACATTAATGGATACAAATAAAGCATAATTTGTTATACAATGCAAATGAAATAAAACAATAACACAAAATCTCACAACAAATACGTTTAATAAATCAAACGCGTTTCAACAACAAAGTCGCCATCCTCAGTGATAAAGCTACAAAAGCCAAACTACAACTAAACTCAAACAACTGTTTAGTTGTAGTTTGGCTTTTGTAGCTTTATCACTGAGGATGGCGACTTTGTCGTTGAAACGCGTTTGATTTATTAAACATATTTGTTGTGAGATTTTGTGTTATTGTTTTATTTCATCTATATTGTTCTCACAAGTCCAGCTCATTATTTACTTATACAATGCAATATTTAGTAATACAGTATACAAATTTAATGTTTCAAGATTTATTTCAATTTGTTGTTAATATAAATAACCATATTTTGAATAAAGTTTGTGCCAGAATTGAAGTCATTCTTCGTACAATCTCTCAGGCATCATTTTCAATTCATCTCCAATGTCCAGATATTTGTTCTCAAAAGCAGAAGCTGGTTCCCAAGCTGGGAAATCCATTCCTTCGTAATTAGGGTTCCTAAATGGTAAAATTACACTTCTGAATTAAGAAAAATAATTAATCTGGTATGTGAGTTTTATGACTACTTGAGGATGCCCTGAATATGGTTTCAACTAAGAAGGTATGGTGGTTGAAAGTTTTGATTAGCTATTTTTGGAATAAACTTATTATTTTTCATCCTAAAAGTGCTGAAATGGAACCATTAATAAAAAGAAATATTTCATATGTTTTATTTGTTAAATTAATTGTTCAAAAGACATGTACGGAACATTGTTTATAATAGACAAACTTTTGAAAATTAAATTAGTGGATCCCTCTTCTAAGTACAAATCATAGTAAAGTATTGGAGGAGAACTCAATTTATTGGCCTGATTTTTGTCAAATAAAACATTAAAGGATTGTGGATACACCAACAGTTTATTTTGATATCTATATTTTTTTTCGGTTAAAAGTATATTGTTTTATTTATTTATTATTTATTCATATATTTAATTGATGGCAGTGGGAAACATTCTTAGAGAAGTTCTTTAATGATAGCTGTTAGATCGGAATATGGTTATGTAACCAATAACCTCAAAATTAAAGTAAAAAATCAACAGATAAATAAGTAAACTGGAATTTTGTTTAATGTGTGAGTGAAATTAAAAATAAATAATAATGCAACATTACATTATAAATTAGTTTATTTATATTTGCAAGCAGTAGTGCAAAGTCGGTTATTTCCACCACCCAGCTCAATTTGAAATATTGGTTAACATTTTTATATAAACAATACAAAGAATCATAAATATAGACCTATGAATTTGTTTCAAATTACTCAGGAGTGTTTGATATAATTTTTTTTAAATCTTTTATAACATTCGTTTCACTTTATCCATAATTTAGCCCATTAAAACTGACACACCTATAGTTTCAAAATTATTTTAGACGCACCAAGGTAGATCGAACAATTTCTAATATCCTTCAGATTTGAATCATAAAGATCTGTCAAAGAGCACACATTTTTTTGTATTTTTGAATTTCCAGTACTGACTATAATTCTGCGTATTCTGTACTTATAGCTTGTAATTCGCAAGATTAATTTTTTGCTGCTAATAACATACAATAAGATATTTTTAGATTAACATACCCAGTTTTGACAAATGATGCAATCATTGTGGTCACTATTTTGAGGCATTTCATTTCAGCTGTTGAAAGTTTTGGAAGGTCTTGCATAACAGGTTTGTCCCACTTGTATATAAGTTCACAATCACCTTCAAGTGATACTTCTGAAATAATAGCGTTGAACAAATACATTTTGTTAAAGTATAATAAGATCTTAAATTCAGTTTTGGCTGTGTAATATGTCCAGAAGTTAATTGAAGTAGTCATTATGTATCTGTAATTTCTCTTACAGTTTGTGACCTCAGAACCAGAGGGTTCTATCTACAATATTGGTAAAAATTAGGATTTTCACATAAAATGTTTACGGTATTTTTGCATAGATCTATGTTTTTCACAAACATTAATATACTCTATGCACTCCATGTTTGAAAAAAAAACATAGGGAAAAATAGTTCCATCTACCAAAGTTGGCAACACTTCAGAACCAGAGAGTTCTATCTGCATTCCCATCTGTATACAGCAGAAGCAGCTGTACGCTCATTGTTGTTTTGATTTTGGTTAGCTTATGTTTGTATAAGCAATAATGTATGAACAATAAAATACTTAATTCCTGGTTAGATGAAAGTACTTCAGAAGAAAGTGAAGATGATTATTTAGTATCTATTACAGTCAAAGATTTTGTAAGACAGCACATTGAGTCGTTTCCTGAAGCAGAATCACATTATTGTAGGGCCAAGACCAAAAAAGAATATCTTAGCCCAGAACTTCCAGCCTGTAAAAATCTCAATTCTAACAGGTCAATTTTTAACAACAAATACAATTTGGATTTTTTGGCTCCAAAATCAGATCGCTGCAATATGTGTGAAGAGTTTTGAATGGCAAAAAGAGAAAATCGAGCTTCTAGAGAACTTACTCTTAAGTGTGAGACTCATCAAATAGAAAAAAAAAAAACTGTATGAGAGAAGAAAGACTAAAAGATTGTGAAAGTAACGAAATGGTCGTGTGTTTTGATTTGCAGAATGTCATTACTCTACCTCGTGCTAATGTAAGCTGCTTTTTCTATAAAAGAAAATTGAATGTATATAATTTAACAGCACAATCCTCTATAGACAAGAAAGTTTACTGTGCTGTTTGGCATGAAGCTCTGTGTGGATGATCAGGGAATGATATTGCAAGTGCAGTTATACAAATCTTAACTGCAATTATTTCGGAACACCCCGAAGTTAAAAAGTGCATTTTATGGAGTGATAGCTGTGTACCCCAGAACAGAAATTTAATTATTTCATACGCCTTGGCTACGTTTATGACTAAGAACAGTCACAATCAAAGCATTACAATGAAAATTTCCACGCCAAGTCACTCTTGCATTCAGAGGTTGATAATATTCGAATATTGAAAAGACGTTAAAACTAACCGAAGTTTGGTCATCAGTATCACTTCTCCGTGTTATCCTAGGGGCAAACAGAAAATCTCCTACAGGGTTTTATAAATGAATAAAGCCGATTTTTTTATTTCCAAACAATGTGCAAATTGTTAAAAAATGACTGTCCTTACACCCAGGTTTGCCAACTTAAAATTGAACAATCCGACCTATTATCTGTAAAATTCAAACGGGCCACAGTATAACAGCATGGAAGGAAATCAATTTAGTGATTTAAACGCAAGATGTAAGAGATCAACACCAACAACGACTTTTAATCACAAATGTAATGCAAAAATGTAACAGAGAGACCAAAACTTGCTCCAAGCTAAAGTTGAAGACATCAAATCTATGATGAAGAGGATGGCAGCTGTAGATATAGATTATTTTTCAGCAATTTTAAAATAAGAACCTTATGTACCTTAAGTCACCACCACATGTTCGGAGCCAAAAGGTTCTATCTGCAAGCATTGTTTGCTTTAAAATAAAATTATAAATTAAGTAAATTTTTTATGTGCCCTAAATCTTAATGAGGTAAGCTTCCTTTTTAACCACTTTTTACAGTTAGGTGATATTTATATAGGCAGTGATAACCCTCTACACTTTAAAAAGCTCTCCTGTAAAATGTTAAAAAAGGTAGATAGAACCATCTGGTTCTGAGGTTACGAGTTGTTAGTTAATCTATATACATAATTAATTTGCTAGGGGTTATTTTGTGAGTAGAACTCCTCCTAGAGTTTTTAACCGATTTTGATGTTTTTGGTGTCATTTTACAGAGCTCACTCTGAAGTTGTGCTTCCCTTAAAATGAGCTCAATGTATGTTAAGGGCTTCCCCCAGTGACCCTCAAAGTTGCCATGTTAATCTTATGGAAGGTCAATCTTAAGGAAGAAGAAGAAAGATTTCTTTTGATTTTATCAAGGGCACAAAAAACAGCTGTTCGTATGAAAAACTTAAAACAGCTGATTTTGATCAACAGCTGATTTTGATCAACAACTGATTTGGATCAAAAACTGAATATAATTTTAGGTTAGGTAAATCAAGCAATAGCGAAGCATTGCCCGGTCCACTAGTTAATTATAAACTTATCTGAAAACAAATTTTCATCTTTTTTTGTTTTACGTTGTAGCATTTATGAAAATGAACAATATAACTTTTATGAATAGAGATGTTGGATTGAAAAAAAAACTTCTTGATACAGTAATACACAATATTTGTTGAATTTGTACAGTTTTTGTTCAAAACTTAGGCTATATTGCAAAATAAATCTTCCTTGGTTTCTTTCCAAAGTCATCATTAACCTCGTCAACAGTGATATCAATTTCTCGATGGAGTGACAGCATTGCAAATCCATTCAATCGTGTCTGTAACAAATTAATTTTATAAGGGTAAAAATTGAAACTATTCCTAATCTGATTAAAATATAACTGTTCTTTGGATTACCTGAGCAGTAATATGTGTTTTTGTTTTTAGTAATCAGCTGACGTAACACAAATATTTGCATGAGATTGAGATTTACATTGGCACTTTGCAAGCTGATAAAGGGCGCCTTGCAGTCGGATGTATTTAAAATCCACAAATGGCACATCTAGAGATCAAGAGATTTTGATTGATAACAAATATGTATGCAAAATTATAGTTTTAGGTATCAAAAATATATTATCGGTTATCAATAGTAAGTTTGACTACAGCTAAAATGTCTATGCAATAAGGCGTGAAGCCAATAAATAGCTAATTAAGGGTTAACGCACACTAGTACACTAGCACCAGCTATTTTATACGAAAATATTTGCTCTATTTGATGCGCAATTTCATCAAAATAGAGCAACAAACACTAGCCCCGATCAGCGAAACTGAATAAATATGTGCAGTTTTACAAATGAAAGGATTTTCAAATCAGGTGTGTGCAACGAGTTTTGGTAGTGGTCTAAGTAGTAAAGTTTTAAACTACAACTACAGTTACACTTACTTGTCCAGTAGAGTTCCTGAGGTATGATTTAATTCTCTTCAATGTTGAAAAGGACCTCTCTGGAGTGCATGTCGTTACAGGCAGTGTGCTTAGGATTTTCAACAGCTGGTAGATAGAAGGATACAATGTTTCATCACATGCATCAAGGCTGGTAAGAGCGGACGTCAAAGCTTTGTGATTTTTTGATCTGTCATTTTCTTTCCTCCACATTTTCAGTTCTACATAAATGTCATCATTGTTGGATGAAACATCGTTTGCATAAAACTGAACTAAACTGTCTAACTTCGTTTTTGTTTCACTGTTTGGTTCAAGATCAAACAAGCATTGAAGCCTTCAAAAATAGCTTTGTGTTTTTTGAATCTTTCTTCAAGCTTTGTTGTGAAATAATCAATGAAAGGAAGGAATAAGTTTATTCTGTAATGTGTTTCAACTTGAGCATCTATGCTAGTCACATAGGTCTTTAGATGCACTTGGGGCATTACTCCTGTTCTTTTGTTTTGAACACAGTCTAGGAAGTTTCACGTCAATACCCATATCCAATGCAACAGCCTTGACTTGATTAAACATGACATGGAACTCTTCCTCTGCATTAGTACGCATGAGATGCAATTCTGATATTATATCCTCGGCCAGCACAACAGCTTCTTTCAAATCCAAAGTTTCCTTTTGCAGTTCCTTGCACAGTGGCATACCAAAAGCAAAAATATTTGCAAGAACTTGTACAGCAACACAAAACTCTACATTTAATATTGCCCACTTCAAGTTGTTGGCTCCAGAGCCATCCTTCCAAGCGGAAATTATGTCTAGGGATTCAAGGACAAAATCAAGAATATGCATAAAATCTCGAACTGTATCAAACTTTGCCACCCAACGTGTGGCACACAACCTTTTTTAGGTTTTATTTTTTTGGTCTATTTCTGATTTGTCAATGACATTGTTGAGAACAGCTTGCCTTTTAGGCGTATTGTAAAATACGTAACATTTTTCTATTGTATCGAGACAATTGCTTATTTCACGGACCTCACATGCTTTTGTTACGACTAAATTCAACGAGTGGGCTGCGCAGTGTACATACAAAGCCAAAGGATGTTTGTCTTGTACAAATTTGTTTACATCATTGTATTGACCAGACAGTGCCGATGCCCCATCATAGCCTTGTCCTCTTAAGGGTCGGCTCTAGCTGTCGGGCATGTTGGCTGACACGCCATAACACCAATGTTAAATTAAAATCCAAATTTTTCCTTTATTTTTTATTGGAAAATTATAAACGATATGTCATTTTAAAGCTATGGTCAATATGCATGCAAATTGCTTTTTCAAAACTAAGAAAAATATTTTGTTTAATATTTATTAACAATTTAAAACATTGATTTTAAAAATTGTTTTAGGTTGTCACTATTAATTATAGCGAAAAACTACCAAGTCATTGGCATGAAGAATTTCGTCCCCAAGAGTTGGGTATTTTTTAAAAAACGCTATTTGAACAATTGCGGGTTTTAAATGGATTTAGGCTGAGCAATGTCCGTGTAACCTACCGCCGCTATAGGGTGATTTTAAATATTTTTTACCTAGTAACTATTAATTATAGCGAAAAATTCCCAAGCCATTCGGATAAAGAATTTTGTCCCCAAGAGTTTGGTATTAAAAAAAAAACGCTATTTGAATAATTGCGGGTTTTAAATGGATTTAGGATGAGCAATGTCCGCGTAACCTACCGCCACTATAGGGAGTCGCAGGTTGCTTTCTGTTTTACCAGAGCCGACGGTTAAACCATTCATGTTTAACCCATAACTTTCTAAACTATCTAGAATTTTCCCTGCCAATGCTTTGCCTGTAAGCTCAGTCGTTGGTACGAACTGCAGAAATTAACAGTGTGGGTGTGGTTTTCGTTTTCCACAGCAAC
>JAGFPH010008465.1:0-25834 GCA_018207615.1 Philaenus spumarius
GTAGAGAATGTTTTAACTATCCCCCGTCCGACACCAGCGCGTTCTGGTAAAGAAATATCACCGAGCGAGCTGGGCAAATCGGTCAAGTACAGGGTATACATCGTAATACGGTGGAAGTACTCACCGTAGGCATAAGTCTTAATTCGGGTAAGATCGGATAAGCACGGGTTATACTTGGAAATATATCTCATTTTATGTAGGTATTTCAAAGTACAGCGAAGCCTAAGGTTAAGTTCAAAATTTTGGGGGAGGGGGTTACTCAAGCCTCCTTGTTTTAAATATAATTCAGGGTACAGCGAAGCCTGAGCATGTATAGCTCCAAACTACGCTACAAAAGCAGAAGTGTCGTCATAGCCTAATGGAAATTTAAAAAAAATAAACAGAATGCAAATGTAATTTATTTTTTGCATTCGTACATAACATTATATTTACAAGGTTTCGACCGTAGCGCTTTCTGGTAGAGAATTTATAAATTTTTGCTTGTCCGACGGTAACGTTAGAGAATCAGCGAATGCAATAGGCAGTACTCTGGGGTGCAATTCTGCCAACTCAGAAATCTTATACGCATTAACATAACTTTATGCTGATTAGCGGTTGTTGTGTAAGTCTACATCGGGCTGCAAGAAGTATTTTCTATAAATGTTTCTTTAACTGCTAACATCGTAGAAGCGGTAAATTATCGAGTAAAAAGAAACGCAAGTAATTATTGATAATTTTAATGTAAAAGCCCTAAGTGCCTGGTCTACCGTGTTCATATTAAAAAATGTAATTCGTGTTTTCGTTGGCCACGGGGCACTCTCTTACGCTCTCATTACTGTAGGAATGGATCGTTCTGTTAGTGTAATTGTATGATTCTACTAGAAATTGATTTCGGGTTTATTATTTTTAATTTAATGGATGTGTCCTCTGTTCGTTTTGTTGATTGAACCGTCTTCTAGTGAGATGTATATTTTTTCGTTTCTCATAATGTTGTACGGCCCTCCAATGCAATTCTGGTGCATCTTTGTTTCTTGTGTTGGTGGAAAATATGTTTTTTTTCCCGACCAACATGGGGGCTAAGACATAAAGTGCAGGCTATTACGTAATTTAGGCAATCCTATTTCTGGTATCGATGCTGTCAACCTAGAAACTTTAGAGAAAAGTAGTCTAACTTTACAATGCCAAAGGTAATCCAATAAGCGGGTTAGGTAGTCCGACTGATCGATCCGATGCAGTAACTAAAGGAATATCTAGAGTCTTTAATACCCGTTAAACTTGATGGTTGTTTTTGTTTGGTAAACGTCGTTTATGCGAAATCGGATCACCAAAGCTGGTCGAGGATGCAGTTGATGTTAAAATACGCTGTAGCTAACTTTCTCGTTAAAAACAATGAAGGAGCTTGATGCAGGCTGAAACTCTATTTTTAATGTTGTTTGTGACATTGTTAACAAGTATTATGTGGTCAAGAGAGTAATAAGTATCGACGTCGTGGGGACTTGTAATTTCCACGGTAAAAGAGTTGGTAATGTCAGTGTCCCTATTAAAACGACAGATGTCGTTACATTGAATTATATTTTAAATAATTTACAGGCAGGTGGGTTGTTTAATGTTAATAGTAAACGTATTGTAGGTATGTCCAATGGTGTAGGGTACGAAGATGCCGTACATTTGCGACAATTAGACCGGTCATAGTGGAAAGATTGGATTGTGCTTTAAAAATAAAATGTTGCGTGAATTTACGGCCCGCGGCAGATACGAGTTGGTCGATCTATTACCGAATATAGTAAAGTCGTACAATAATACCGTGCACAGTACTATGGATATGAAACCCCGTTAAAGTTTTGAAAAAGCACGAGAACATGCTTTTGGTCAAATTGGCTAGATAGATAAGACAAACTAGTTGCGTGAGACCCCTGTAGTGGTATTTTGCAGACCGTAGAGGTTGATGATTGTAGAGTCAGAGCTCAAAGCCGATCGTTAAAAGAATAAATTTAAAATACGCCAGCGAACGTCTGTTGACCGCCAATAAAGACACTGCGATACCTGCGGCGGTGAGCGAAGCGAGCATGGATGGAGTTCTCTGTTAAGTACAGATAAAAGAGATTCGACACAGGTGTCTACTAAACGTAATACAAATGTAAAGAGCCAAAACCAACGGCTATCCCACAATCTGTACATTTTCTACCTTAATATTTACCGTTCGACTTGACAACACTAGTCGGTTGTTGGAAAATGTTGCACTGGTACAATGCTGTCTGTTAATTTGTGTAAAATCTCTTAGAATTGTTATGGGTTCGTGTGTATACGTACTTTTATGTGTGCAATATGAATTTTCCAGTTGACTACACACTTATTAAAAACTACGCGACTGAACGTTTTGGTCCTCTTTAAGTAAATATATTCAGAACGAGAAAATAACTGCATAATCATGTACAAAATCAATTAATGTTAGGCGACTTGAAGCGCTCAAATGAGGTTCGGAAATTTAGGTAAAGATCTTTCGTAAATTGAGAATTATCTCCTGAACTATATACTACTTGGGAACGGTGTGACAGTGGTTAGCACGGTCGTCTTCTTTCTTTGTTGAATCTTGTTACGAAAAAAATGAAATGAGTCAATATATTTGCTATTCAAACCCAAAAATTTTGAAACAGTTAAGTTGCACTTGTAAGCACAATTAGGTAATATCACAGTAAAATAAAAATAACCCATGTGATATATAGAAGTGAGATTATTAGGGGAAATAAAATAAACTTTGTAAAAAAAGAAGAAATTAAATGTAATTTATATTTACAAGGTTTCAACGGTAGCGCTTTCTGGTAGAGAATCTTCGAACTATCACCCCATCCGCCGGTAGGGCTTTCTAGTAGAGACTCAGCGAATTCATTTGACAGTACAACGGATGCAATTCTGCCGACTCGGCATTGTTACACATGCTAACATAAATTTCTGCTGATTCGTGACGGATGGCAGCGACAAGATGGCGGAAAAAATGGCGTATAAGATGGCGGCTCCCCTCCCACCGGCAGGGTCACCAAATTTGTGTAAAGATTTACAATTGCTAATTATTGGATTGTCTAGTCAGCATCTAGATGGAGTGTCGATTTTATAACAATGTAAAGAAATGTTGGTCAGTTAAAGTTCAGAATGCTTGTTCACGTCTTTGTTGTGCCTTTAAGGATAAAAGATATTTTACTTAAACGACATGTTTTAGGGGAGTTCATTTTAGGAGATTTAGGCTACGCAGTGAATGAGTTAGAAGTTTTTAACTACAAAATTCGAGGAACAGTTTTAAGTATAATCGTGCTAATAAACAATGTAAAACATAAAATCAGTATCGGAAGTTTTGATGTAAGAGTGAAGTTGGACATTGTAATGAAGTTTCCATATCTTCGGGAAAACGAATGGCAGTTATATATTGCAACAAATTATGATGGAGGTATAGAGAGAGTAACAGCTTTAAGTTCCGTTCGTCACGGGCATTTAATAAGAAGACTTCTACATGGGGACGAACAAGTAAGGACCGACTACAGCGATGATGATGATGATGGATACGCATCAGGAGGACTAGGGGAACTGTACGGACGGAGCGATGACGAAAATGCGGAACAAGAAGAATATGATGCTGAAAGACTATTGGAAATTATGTGAATTGTGTACTTATTCGTTATGTTATGTTATATGTAGTGACTTTGTTAAATATAAATAAGTAATTTAAATAAAGTGTTAATAATTATTTCTTAAATTGTTTAAGTATTATTTTTTTAGAAATTTAGGAAACACTACGTTATATTTTGGTTGATTATGTAATTACGTATATCATACGCATGGGTTGCGGCAGTGCCTAAGGTTAGGTAAGCCAAATTTTTAGTTCGACTAAGTGTTGTTCGGCTGGACTCGGGAGAGCCTTACGTTCGGGCAAGTAATTATAATAATAATTGAAGTTGTAACATAACCTCAAAGTACAATCTATGCGGGGTTTGTACAGTATAAACAGTCACGAGTACAGCGAAGTCTAAGTTTTTAGTTCGAAAAAGATCGGATAGGCCTGGGCCACCAAATTTGTAAAAGATTTACATTACATTTGCTAACTATTGGAATGTCTGGTCAGCATATAGCTGGGGTGTCGATTTTATAACAATGTACAGAAATTTTAGTGAGTTAAAAGTATTAGACTACAAAATTCGGGGGAAAAGCGTTAAGTATAATCGTGCTAGTAAATAATTTAAAACATAAAATCACTATCGAAAGTTTTGATGTAAATCAAGGGTGCGGCAGAGCCTAAGGTCGTAGAAGTGGTAAAGTATCGAGTATAAAGCTTCGCGTTATAAAACAGAGACATTTTATTAATAACCATTCGATTAAACGATACACAACCTAGAGTAATTATTAATAATTTTAATGTAAAAGCTAAAACCGTGATTGTGTTACTCAGCTACCGTGTCTACCAACAAACATATGGAGAATTTATATTGAAACAAATTTTAGATAGAGAAAGTTTTAACGTTAAGTAATACAGGCGTAATCGAATAAGTTTGGTTATGTAATTACGTATATTATACACAAGGGTGTGGTGGAGCCTAAGATTAGCTAAAGTTTTATTTCGGTTAGTTACGGTTTGTAAGAGTTGCGGCAGAGCCTTATGTTTGAAAAAGCCCGGTAGAAACAGTGATA
Source organism: Philaenus spumarius (assembly GCA_018207615.1). NCBI lineage: Eukaryota > Metazoa > Arthropoda > Insecta > Hemiptera > Aphrophoridae > Philaenus > Philaenus spumarius. Next base: position 4,654 of record JAGFPH010008465.1, read on the forward strand.
TCATACGCATGGGATGCGGCAGAGCCTTACGTTGAGTTGAGTGAATTTTATATTAATAACCATTGCGGAGAAATTCCGTTGCGGGGAAATTGCTCTAATCACGACGGTGCTGAATAGCTGCCTGCGTGTACGAAATATATTTTAGAATTCGTTTGTACTTAAGCCTCCGTTAAAAACATTAACATTTCCGTTTTTTCGAAATTTTGTTGCAAAATTTGGGGGAGGGGTGACCCCCGGGGTTGAGTTAGACCGAATACTACTTGTATGACTTTTTAGAAACATTACGTTACATTTTGGTCGGTTATGTAGTTACGTATATCATACGCATGGGTTACGGCCGAGCCTAATGTTAGCCAAAATTTTAATTTTTACTAAGTTCGGATTGGACTCGGGCTGAACTTTACGTTTGGGTTAGCTTGGTTTTCCGTACAATATAACACATTTTATAAAAATAATTCGGGGTACAGCGAAGCCTAAGCTCGGTCAAGCCCGGCGTTTTGGTTCGGGTAAGACTGTTAGAAACAGTGTATATCATACGCACGGGGTGCGGGAGCGCCTATGGTTAGCCTAAGTGCGGTTTGCAAGGATGCGGCAGAGCCTAATTTTGGCCAAAATTTTATTTCGGCTAAGTGCCCCTCGGTTGCACTCGGACAGAACCTTACGTTCGGGTTATCTCGGTTTTCCATACAATAAAACACATTCATAAAAATAATTCGGGGGTACTGCGAAGCCTAAGCTCGGTCAAGTCCGGTGTTTTGGTTCATGGTAAGACCGGTAGAAATAGTGTAAATCATACGTACGGGGTGCGGGGCGCCTACGGTTAGCCTAAGCTTTATTTCGCCTAAGTACGAATTTCGGGGGTTGCGGGAGAGCCTAATTTTAGCCAAAGTTTTATTTCGACTAAGTGCCCTTCGATTGAACTCGGGCAGAACCTTACGTTCGGGTTAGCTCGGTTTTCCATACGTTATAACACATTTTATAAAAATAATTCGGGGTACAGCGAAGCCTAAGCTCGGTCAAGTCCGTCGTTTTGGTTCGGGTAAGACCGGTAGAAATATATTACAAGGGGGTGCGGCAACGCCTATGGTTAGTCTAAGCTTTATTTCGCCTAAGTACGAATTTCGGGGGTTGCGGCAGAGCCTAATTTTAGCCAAAGTTTTATTTCGACTAAGTGCCCTTCGATTGAACTCGGGCAGAACCTTACGTTCGGGTTAGCTCGGTTTTCCATACGTTATAACACATTTTATAAAAATAATTCGGGGTACAGCGAAGCCTAAGCTCGGTCAAGTCCGTCGTTTTGGTCCGGGGTAAGACCGATAGAAATATATTACAAGGGGTGCGGGGGCGCCTATGGTTAGTCTAAGCTTTATTTCGTCCAAGTACGAATTTCGGGGGTTGCGGGAGAGTCTTACGTTCGGTTAATTACGGTTTGCAAGTCTTTATTTTGACTAAGTCCGATTCGGATTTACTCGGGCCCCCTCGGTAGTGTTCGGGTTTATATAATGCACTTTATACTATATTACAAGGGTACTATAACAATTTAAAGCTCTTAATTTCTCTAAGTGACCTTCGGTCGGATTCGGGAACGATCGGTAATGTTTGGGGTGTTATAATACAATTTATACTATATTACAACGACACTATAACACCATGTATCTCACACAAGGTTGCTGACGGATGGTAAACTTATATACTTCACAAAACAGTAGATTCTCAACAGAGTCGGCCTAGCCTAACCGCTAGCGCTGCGGACTCGGGTCATGGTGATACCCGGTTCGACTCTCGGCGACACCCAAACTTTTTTCAAAGCAAAAAAATTAAATTAAATTAAATATTAATTATTACAAAACAAGATGGCTGCCAAAAAAAAAAGATGGCGGCTCAAAATTCCCCAAAATCTTTAAAAATCCAAAATCCCCAAAATTTCAAAAATCCCCAAAATCCCCAAAAATTCCAAAAATGTTAGGACCCACCAAAAAAAAACCAAAATCCAAAAATGTTAGGTTAGGACCCCCCAAAAAACAAAAAACCCAAAATCCAAAATTCCCAAAAAATGGCTTAGGTTAGGATCCCAAAAAAAGGGGGCGTGGCTTGGGTTAGGAACCAAAAAGGCCCAAAAAAACACCCAAAAAAAAACCAAAAAGACCCAAAAAAAAACACCCAAAAAAAGGGGGCGTGGCCCAAGGTCAATGACCTTCCCCCACTCCATTTTACGCCAGAGTGCCCCAGACTCTACTTGTTCGCACTCTAGCGGCCGCATTTTAAGTCCGATTTGGTTCAAATTTAGTACACGTGTAGCTTGTCTATGTCGCTCGGACGAGATTGTTAGCCAAAAAAATCCAACAACCGGAAGTACGTTTTTTGACAGGAAGTAACTATTTTTGAGATTTTTACTACGAGAATGAATTTTGTTTGAAGTGTTTCCTAAAAATATAAATGTAGGATGGTATTCTGCACATTTTGTTTTTTTACGCGAACTTATAGGTCGCTTGGTTCCCCCAAAATCCACTAAAACGTAAAATACCATACAAGTACCCGGTTCGAAACCAAGAGGTGTAAACTCGCGAGGCCACTAGGCGCAAACAAATTCTACTAATATATTGCGTTCACACAATCAGCTGTTCAACGCCTTCGTGAGTATACCTATTTCCTAAATTGTTGGTTGAAACCCTAAAATATAGGCCTATAAACTTAATTTTGAAAATTTTCTCAACTCACGTCAGCGGTTCACAGCTGCGTGGTCGAATTATTTGAATTATTGCCCCATCATCCGGTCACATTAATTACAACACAAAAACACGAAAATAAAATTAAAAAAATAAAATCACGAAAAACATAATGATATCAAGATATGTTATTCCCGTAACAGTGTTCTCTGCAAAGAAAAAGCTACTCCAGAAAAATTTATTGAGAAACAGCTTCTAGAGTAGGCCAATGTTTTGTTTTATGTTTGGTCCGTTATATTACAATGTATGAGAAATGTCCACTTAAAAATAATTAAAGTTAAAAAAAATAAAAAAGTTGAATCCTTTGAAAAATTTAATCATTTTTTATTATTGTTAATATTTAGAATTACTCAATGCACAGTTCAATTTTTACCTTTTATTCAGTGTACTAATAAAACCTTTCTCCTTAAATTACTACTACAAACTTATTGTATTTGAAAAAATCTGCTTTTCAATATTTATTTAAGATGAAATGAAAGGGGTTCATAAATGATGTTCAACTTTATACATTAGTTATTTTGTCTTTCGTAGTTCATTTTTTTGTTTAAAATAAAGTCTATATTTTAATTTTGTATTTGTTTACATTAATACCTTTCTTCTTAAATTACTACTACCCACTTATTGTATTTGAAATAATCTGCTTTTCAATATTTATTTAAGATGAAATGAAAGGGGTTCATAAATGATGTTATACTTTATACTTAAGTTATTTTGTCTTGCGTAGTTCATTTTTTCGTGAAAAATAAAGTCTATATTTTCATTTCGTATTTGTTTTCGTTGATTTTACTTATTTTACATAATTTTGTTTATAAATTGTAATATATAATACATGGGAGTACTTTATTCATAAATATATATTCCTGTATTTTGATTCAAAAAAGGGTAATAAATGTTTTTCAACTGCCATTCAATCATGGCAATGTTACAATTATACTCGGCAGCTGTAATATGTAAAGATTTGTCACTAAATTATTATTTTGGAGGTTTATTAAATTGATGAGTTCTATCGTATTTTTAATAAATCTGTGGTATTATTTCAAAGTCATTCACAAACCAAAAAACTTGAAAATTCTTCGGATATAGGCCTATACAAAAATTGCTGTTAATTTTAAAAGATTGTTTAACAATTTTATATATTTTTTAACGTTTGTTTGAATCAGCTTGTATAATTTGGGTTTACATACTATTTACGTCAATTAAGACAAACGTACGAATATAAAGATATTAAAATTAACATAAATAATTTCAAAGGCGCAACTAAAAGTGTTATTAACCTTTCTTTGATGACCTTGTAATTCAAACAAATAACCTTTTTTCTACCTTTCAATGTATAAAAATGAAAAACAAATCTTTCATACTACAGACTTATAGTAATTTATTATTGTTTTAATCTTTCAACTGGTGCCCTTGTAATTGTAAATTTCTTTTTTACCAACTCTCTGCGTTCAATTGTTTTTTGCTCTAAGATACCTGCTTTAGAAGTACTATAAAAGACGGGTAAAGAATTATTCAAAGCACAATCAACATGAAGTTGGTACTATTACTATTTCTGCTCGCATTCTGTGTAGCCCTGGTGGTAAGTGTTTAATATACTGTTTATACTTAATCATTCTGTTACTGTCTTCTTGTAACAAATGCTATTAGAGCTAACTACAATTATTGCAAAAATACTACTTAAATTTAGTTTATTTTTGCTGAAAAGTTGATAAAACCTACATTTTATTTTATTTAATTACTTGTTACATCTACCACTGCTGTACGTATAAACAGCAAACGAATACATGGAAACAGTTTTAATTGAAACACCTAAAGCCGCGGTCATACTAGGCTGGTTACCTGCCGCTAGTAACTAGCCTCTGGTGATATTACCAGCAACCAGCGTAGTCTGACCCAGCACTAGCAGCTGGATAATGCTAGTGGCTAGTATTTACTAGCCGAAAACAGAAGTCGAACATGTTTAACTTTTTAACGCTGGCTACCATCCGCTGGCAGTCACGTGACGTCCTCGCTGGCGCCGGCCAGCAAATGTGAACCCCTAGTAGCTCACTAGTGGCCGGTGAAGGAGTTTTAGGCCATATCCAATATAAAATTACAACTATGTGGAATTAAATTATACTAAAATGTTGATTTAATTCTTTTGAAACCTGGTCTTGTAACCATTATAGTGTTGCCATTGATTTTTTTTATGATCAATATTTTAAATGCATTATATTGGTTATTATTGTCACGTTTATTAAAATAACATTCATAAAATTAGTAGTTATTATAAACGGCTAAAAAATATAAACTCAGAAACGAAACAAAATTGTAGATAGGCCTACAATTTTGGTTATTTAAGATTTATTATAATACTGTGCAACTATGCTTAAAGATTTCAATCCTAAAATAGGCCTACCTAAAATGCAGTTTAAAAAAAATGTTTTTGCAATTCCCGTCCATGTTTTTTTTTATTAAATATAAATATATGTCATATATAATACCGTGATAAAAATAACGAAAATCACGGTCTCATATAAACATTTAATCAGTTTCATATTTATTTTCATAACAATAGTCACTTTACTAGCGGCTACTAACTAGCCTTGCACATTCAAATGTGAACCCTTTTTCCTGAGCTGCTTGCTAGTGATATTACCAGCGGCTGGTAACCAGCCTAGTCTGACCGCGGCTTAAAGGTAAACTGTAATGCAACAAATTTAGTTGGTGGGGGTGGTTTTGAAGAAATTTTAAATATAAAAATGGATCGAGTGATATTTTTAACTTAAGTTAAAATTAAAAAAGTAAATGTGTGCGGTCGTGATACCCCCTTCAGGAACGAAGTTCATCACGCCTTTTCTTCAATTATTTTACCAGCCTTAACGGCAACATACACACATAATTTTTATCTTTCAATTGCCGTTTATTATTAGACTGTTTTTTAAACAAATATTTACTGTTTCCATACTTTTAATGTTATTAAGTTTTATTAAACTTATAATAAAGGTGTAGAACTAATTATAACATCAAAGCTAAGATGGTAAACACAGTTAAATGTCCATTCATTGCAAATACTTTCAATAAACATAAAATGTTGGTTCATCAGTCTAGGTCTAACCTAAAATTATTGTGTGCAAGTTTAATTTATTTTACCTGTCTTAACGGCAATAATGTACATACAATAATAACATTTTAGGTTATGCCAAGACTTAAAATTACTTTCTCGGCCTAACCTAAAATGTTATTATTGTATGCATGTTGCCGTTCAGGCAGGTAAAATAAATTAAATGTACACACAATAATTTTAGGTTAGGGCTAGACTGTTGAGCGAATATTTTAAGTTTATTGAATATATTTCAGCGCTTGAAGATAATATCTGAACTATTTAAATTAAAGAACTAAAACACATGTTTCTTGAATGTATTTACATTCATCGCCATATCAACAGATTTTGGAACGCTTTTTCGTTACTCGTATTTTATATTTGTCATTGCCATAGCAACCAATTAATAACACTTTTTTCGTTACGCATTATATTTTCTATTTGTTAACTCCTACCGCAACCCGTAGTGAGCAACTTTTGACTTATTTGGTCCCATTTCAAGAACTCTATTCTAAATACCAGACATTTAAAAAAATGTGTATTTTAATTTACTGCCACCTCAGATTTCACAATTTTACTGTATGTTGCTAAATAATGTCTAAAATTGTTCAAACGTTTCTACAAGTTTAGCTACATGCAAAACATGTTTCTGTTTTGTCGGGGAAAAGCCCATATCTATTATTTGCAAATTGCAATGCCGGTCGAATGGAATATTAAATTAAAGGTATTAAAATATAGTTGTCTTTTGGGTTTTGAATATTTGGTCATATCTCCAACTTTTTAAAAAGATTGATTTTTAGGTTTGGTTTGCTGTTCTTATGTATAAATAAGAAATGTTCGCAGAAAATAAATACATTTACAAATGTTTGTTTAAAAAAGATCAATAAATTCGAAAATTATTTCAGGGTTTTATGAATTGGTGACATTTTAAATCGAATGCAAAGATTACGCAGTCGAGTTTAGAAAAGTTATTAAGAAGAGCAGAAGTCAATTTATAATAATTCGACCACGCAGCTGAACCGCTGACATGAGTTGAGCAAATTTCCAAAATTAAGTTTATAGGAATATGTTTTAGGGTTTCAACCAACAATTTGGGAAATAGGTTTATTCACGACGGTGCTGAATAGCTGCAAAATGGTTCGCACGCCATTCCGCGTATTGGGATTATCTGCAATATACAATGTATTGCGTGCTTCGCACGCCAACCCCCGTATTGGGAGTATCTTCAATACACAATGCATTGCGTGCTTCATTAGAATACACCACATGGCTTTGAACCGGTTACTTTTATGGTATTTTACATTTTGATCGATTTTGGGGGATCCAAGCGAGCTATAAGATCGCATAAAAAACAGAATGTGCAGAATAACAGCCTACATTTATATTTGTAGAAAAAACTCAAAAACAAATTCATACTCGTAGCAAAAATCTCAAAAAATAGTTACTTCCAGTCAAAAAACGTGCTTCCGATTGTTAGATTTGTTTGGCTAACGAACTCGTGCAAGCGACGTAGACAACTAACATGTGTACCAAATTTGAACCAAATCGGAATTAAAATGCGGCCGCTAGAGTACGAATATATATTTAAATATATATTACAACGATAAATATCCGTTGTAAGGCGGAAAAATCGGTTTTTATATTAAATTATAAAATTCGATGTTTTCAAGGCCGGACTTCGGTGAGTGTCAATTGTTAGTCAAAAATACAAGTTAAATCAGAGCAAGGCTTATCTCCCAAGATGAACCTTGATCTAGGACACGTCAAGAAAGGAAATCTGACTTAGCCTGAAAGTAGCTGGGTTTTAGGGGAATAAAGGAATCCAGGAATTTTATGCATTTGTGGTTTTCATGGTTTAATACGTAGCGCTAAACGCGTGAGTTACGGCCGTGTAAATTTCAAATCGTAAAAGGTAACACTACCAAAGTAAACAGTTGTTAAAGTTAAGGGAAAACTTCAATTTAACTAGAAACTGAAAAAGTCAGACATTTTTGGAATCTACATAAGTAGACAAAAATAAAAGGTTAAATAAGAAAAAGTCAAATTATTGAAAATAAAAAAGTTAGCTTAAGTGTCAAATTTCACACACCCTAAAAAGGGAGAAATAATTAAAATCAAAGGTTTTCACTCACAAGAGTTATTAGAGAATGAATAGTTCTGTGTAAAAAAGGGAACAAAAAGTAAAATTAAAGTAAGATAAAATGGTGAGAGTTTTCACGCCTTTAAAAGTAATAAAAGTTGAATTTTTGAATTTTAAATAATAATAAAGTAAAGAGATTTAGGGTTAGATTAACATTGTATCGTTAGGAAACCAGTAACTTAAATATTTTTCGCGTAGTAAATAAAAAACCCCCAAAGAACTTTTTTGCGATTGTAGGCTAAGTCCCAGAAGAGAAAAAATAAGTAAAAATGGTGAAAAGTGTTAGAACTGTACAGGTGTTAAAGACAATCGGCGTAAACAAACAAAAAAGACTTTGAACGCGAAAGACAGTCGCGGAAGTCGCGGAAAAGCGTAGACGTGCCGCGCACGCGTAAAAATCACAGCACAGACACGATTCAAAAACGTACATATAGCCAAAAACAATCTGGAAAATGTGAAAAAGGAAAATTAAGGAAAAATGAAAAGGAAAAAAAGATACAGCGAGAAATCAAAAACAAGTAAGATGCAATGGTCAAAGTGGAAGGGATGAAGCAGTGGTTACCGAAAGGGGCGTCAACTAACAACCAAATTAAAAAGGGAAATTGGTGTTTTCCAGGAAAATGGAAGGAAAAGAAAAGAAGAAAATTAGATAAAATTAACCAGTGCGAAATTAGACATATTTCTAGACCAAAAAATTTAATACAAAAGGAAAATTAGTATACTGAAAAAATGAGGGAAAGGGCATGTAAGAAATGACGTCACGAAGTGTATGAAGGCTTGAACGCGGAAAATCCAGAAACTCACTCTAGATTCAAATTGTTACGAATGTAGACTTCACGTCACTCTGCAGCAAATATTATTCTACCAGTTCTATACTACGTGTTATGCTAAAAAACTTTAGTATCACGAGCACTACTATTATATTTTTTCTTCGTTAACTTAAATAACTTTCAAATACAAACTACAAGTCAGAAGTAGTTCTTCAGGAGTAAGTCTACGGCCTATCCAAATGAGTTAATGCAAAAATAACTCTATTTGGCGATACTGAGACGACATAGGCAATCCTTCAGGACATGATCTTCTAAACGATACGTCACTTCTCACGAACCGAGGAAGAAATAGGATCAACTGTAACTCTACTAGATTCTACCTGATCTGCTCTTCCAAGTACATCTGTAGCCATCATATCAACAAAACAACTTTAGATCAGAGAATCCAGACTATCATACACAGCATCCTGGCAGCTCCAGCATCAGCTGATCAACATAGCGGCATCCATCACGGAAAACCGGAGGTGAAAAACGCTGAATTAAGGTCTGTGTAAACGAGAATACGTTGTCCCCCATTTTAATTAATTGCCTGAGTAAATTCAATAAAAATATTTAAAGTACTGGTTGAGATAGGTTAGTTTCAAATTAAATTCAAATCATAAAATTAAATAAACGTAAATTCAATATTCCCTAAACTTAAATAATAAATATAAATAAATTAAATTCAAATAAATTAAAAATTAAATTGATTATAAAATTAGACTGTCTGCCAAGCCTATTAGGAAATAGAATTATAGGTTTAACCTTCATATTGTATATAAATTGTATGTACAAGCAGATGGTGAGAAAAAGATAGTTGTTTATGGTTTCATTTTGAAAAAAGTTTTGATTTTGATTTTTGAATAAATTAACTATTAATTTTTATACTGAAATACTGAGAGTAATCAATTACCTGTTTATGGTTATCCATTCATGATAATTTCCTTTATTAGAAATAGTCTAATAAATGTGTTTAGCTGTAGAAATAATCAAAGCACAAATAAGGTAAGTTATAAGGGCTGTTCCACTGTTCTCATTTCCCTGAGATCAAAAATAATCAAGAGTTCTCGTAAATTAAATTCAGAGCTAGTAAACTTATTAATTTCTGGAAGCTATTTTAAAGTGTTAGAGTCAGTCGAAATACTTATAGAAATAGGTATCAGACACCCAGTTGCATCACCTAAGCTAAAGATAAAATTTTGGCTAAAGGCTTCCAGTAGGTGTTGTAACTTATTATACAACAAAAGAACACGTTGAATTGTTCCGTTGTATAATATATATATATATATGTACATCACCCCTTAACGTGCAATTCCAGTGTCGTATATTTTAAGGACAGTAGTACTCCGGAATGAAGATGCCACTCCAGTGTTCAAAAGGGAACTCCGGAGTGGCATTATGTGAGAGTTTATAATTCACCGGAGTTCTATCTTACTAAGTATAATTTGTATTATAGTCCTACGTTGTCCACTCTCTGTTAGCAAAGTTAGTTTCAAAAGAGGGGAAATGAATCCTAACGGGAAAGTTATGTACTACACTTAGTTGCATTGCTGTTTCATAACCTATTTTGCAACTGTTGTTTTTTTAAAGGCGGTAAAAGTAGATAACCGTTTATAAGCTTGCTGAAATAAACTTCTTGAAGTTTATAGTAACAAAGTTATAGGGTTAAGGTTTTAATAGTTTAGTTAGGAGATTATCTTACAATTAATTAAGGAATAATTCAATATTTTAAGAATAATTAATTATAGTAATGCCGAAATATTGAGATCATGCGATAATTGTTGTGCGTCTGTTTAACACGATATATGCACTCACAGACGTCGTAGAAAACTTCTGTTGGTGCCAAAATCATCGTAATTTTATTGCGGAGAGTTGACAATCTTTTGAGCTTTCTAGCGTGAGTCGTAGCACGTCGGGGTAACGTTTTTCGGTCAAAATTTTGCAAATATTTTGTCAAAATTATGAACTACAGTGTGGGGTAACGTTTTATATGTTTTTGGGCACGGGAAACCCGATTTTGACAGTTAAAAAGTCGTAGCGAGTCGGGGTCATGTTTTTAGAGTCAAAATTTTGAAAATTCTGTGTGGGGTATCGTTTTATATGATTTGGGGTACGTTAAAACCGATTTTGACAGTTGAAGAGTCGTAGCTCGTCGGGATCACGTTTTTGGAGTCAATATTTTGATAATACAGTGTGGGGTATTGTTTTATATGTTTTTAGGTACGGGAAAACCGATTTTTACAGTTAAACAGTCGTAGCGCGTCGGGTAAACGTTGTTGGGTAAACATTTTAAAATACAGTGTTAAGAATCGTTTTATATGTTTTTCGGTACAGGAAAACCGATTTTGACAGTTATTAAAAAAAAAAAAAAAAAAAAAACGAGCCGAAGTCTCGAAAAAGTGTTATATCTTTTCATCTTGTTGTATTGTTATGAAAAAGTGAATTAAATGGTCCTAAAACTGGTCCATGGAACGAACAATTACTTAGTATAGTGTTTTAAACCAAATGTACACAATTGTACAAACCCAGAACTGGACTCACAATAATAATTCATTGTATTCTTGTAAAAAAGAGAATTACAATAAAATTGTCTTAAACTGTGGAACGAACACTTACTTAGAATAGTTTTTTGAACCAAATAAATAAAATGGTCTTACACTGTTTCCGTGAAACGAACAGTTACTTAGTATAGTGTTTAAAAAAAATTTACACAATTAATTGTACAAACCCAGTCCTGAACTCACAATAATAAATTATTGTATTGTTGTAAAAAAGTTAATTAAAATAAAATAAATGGTCTTAAACTATTTCCGTAGAACGAACTCTTACTTAGTATAACTTTTTAAACAAAAATTTACATCATGGTACAATCCCAGCCCTGAACTCACAATAATAATTTATTGTAATGTTGTAAGAATGCGATTAAATGAAAATGGTCTGAATCCGATTAGCAATAAATAGTGTTGAAATTATTTTATTTGTGATCAGTTTTGTTGTATTCAATTTGTGCAAATCATAATGCGCCTGCGCAGATAAAATGAACCTTTTACAAGGAAACCAGTGCGGCCTGTTGCTGGATAACCATTACAATGATCTTTTGTTGCTATATAAGTTTATTAGACCTTTAACTGGCTTTGCAGGGTATTTTATAGAAGTTCAATAAATGCTGTAACCTCAAATATCTCCCTTTCTTCTTGGGGCGTTAGAATGAAAGTCATTGTTGTTTCATAAGAAACACAGTATGATTTAGCTTTAATGATGTAAGTGCTGTTAAGTTTTTCAAATATACACTTACGTTGCACCTGCTTTACTCTCTATGATTTAATTTTAAAATCAATCTTACTGCACTTTTGTAAGGCAAATATTTCTTTATTGTGCTATTTATTAGAATTTCTTTCTGAAGTAATCCCATAATTTATACTGTGGCCGTTGGAATAATAAATCATATAAAGTGTTCATTAATTTAAAAATAAGATTTTCTACACTCTATACCATAAACAATACAACTTATCTCTGTCTGCCTATTAATTTATAAAAATTTAGAACCAGTTATATATTTTCTTATTTTTTATGAAAACTAGGTATGACACCCAGGAAGGATTTAGCCTAATTTTGATCAAAATCTATTCAATACTTCCCAAGTTTGAAGAATATAACTTGTTAACTTGTTTGTTAAGTTTTGTTAACTTGTGTCAAACAAAATGTTGTAATTTCAGCGGGTTGTTAACGATTTTTACATAATTTATCAAAAGTTTTAGTGGAAGCTTATTTTAAACTAGTGGCAATCTTTTATATATACATAGTTCTGTTTCTGAGATCGAAGTTGATCTGGCACGGAAAATATTTTAACTCATGTGGCTCAGAAACCTCTAGTTGATCAAGGCGTCTTAAGTTGGACAAAACCAACTTAAGACACCTTAGAAAAGTATATTATTTATATACGGCTCTACTATATATTATATCTTTAGAAATCTTACTCAAGTTGGTCAAAGCTATATACAATCCCAGCTCTTAAATTACAATTTCTGACTATGCGATTTCAAAGAAAAAGGTGTTAAACTGTTTGGATTTACTTAGTGTATTGTTTAAAGTTTAAAAATACGTCATGGTATATATTACTACAAAAAATAGCATAAATTACTACAATATAGTATTGTATTACCTGTGACTATTAGATTTCGAAAGATTTTTTACATTGTTTCCGTTGATTAAGCAGTTACTTAGAGTAAGGTTTTAAAAATATAATGAAAGTGCATTTGTATGATGCTCGGACATTAGGTGTATCAAAATTTAAAATAAATATGCGCACAGGTATCGAGAAATGGGCTACCAACGGAGTAAAGAAAGAAAATATCATGTGGGGTGTCGTTTTATAAGATTTTTGGTACGGGAAACCCGATTTTGACAGTTAAAGGGTCGTTGCGCTTAAGGGTCTCGATTTTGGAGTCGAAATTTTGAAAATAAAGAGTGAAATATCGTTTTATATGTTTTTGGGTACGATAAACCAGATTTTGACAGTTAATGAGTCGTAGCGCTTTGGGGTCACTATTTTAAGTCAACATTTTGAAAATATCGTGTTCTGTATGGTTTAATGGGTATTTTGGTACCAGAAATCAGATTGGATTTTGATAAAGAAATAGTCGTAGAGAAAAAGATCACAAATTTGAGCTAAAGTTTTGAAAATACCTTGTGTGGTATCGTTTAACGTGTTTTTGAGTACGCGATAGGTCGTAGCCCTTCAGGGTCACGATTTTGGAATCAAAATGTTTAAATGCCATGTAGGATATTGTTGTATATGTTTTTTGATATGAAAAACTTGATTGTGACAGAGAAAGGGTCGTAGCGCTTTGGGGTTTTGATTTTTGGGTATCTTTTTATATGTTTCTGGGTACGATAAACCGAATTTTAGCTATTAAAGAGTCTTAGCGCTTTAGGGGCTCCATTTTAGGTAAACATTTTGAAATTATTGTGTCGGGTATGGTTTAATATGTATTTAGGTACGAGAAATCAGATTTTGATAAATAAACTGTCGTAGCGCGAAAGGGTCACAACTTTGTGCCTACATTTTGAAAGTACCTTGTAGGGTACAGTATCGTTTTATATGTTTTTGGGTACGGGAAGAATGATTTTGACGGTAAAATGGTCATAGCGCTTAATGATACCTATTACATTATCGTTTTATATGTTTTGGCTAAAAAAACAATTTTTTTATAGAGAAAGGATCGTATGTAAGGAGGCGGTGGGGCGGCGGTATTATTTATTTAACCGAAACACAATTCTTTAAATTACCAATTTATTTAACAACTAACTCATTTGTTCTACAATTATTAAGATTTGCTGCCGTACTTGTGCTACCGGTCCCAGGCAGCCCTTTGTCTTTAGCAACCGAGGCTTGGATTCACTCGTCAACTAGAAATTCAGAACATTCCAATGAAGTCTACACTCATAGTCATTGATAATAAAGTTAATTTACTGTAATCTAATTTATAACTATAGACCTGCTACGTCACACGTAGCTATTTGAGATCACGATTTTGAAATGCCTTGTGGGGTATCGTTTTATATGTATTTTGTACGAGATACCCGATTTTTAAACTTAATGGGTCGTAGCACTTAAAAGGCACAAACTTGGGCCAACAGTTGGAAATTACAATATCGGTATAATTTATTATGAATTTTAAGTTATGTAGTTTTCAAGATATTCTTAAAATAATATAAAAGATGTTTTTTTTTTTTTTTTGTAATGTTGCTATTAAAACAAATGTTTTATTTCGCCTAAAATGTTTAAAAAAAACCAGTAGTGTTATTTTCATACTTGATAGAAAATCTATCTAAAGATACAAACGTTTATGAAACAGTAATAATAGTGTGGCGCGGCCCTCTCTCATTCACGACTACGGTGTCCAAGCGATGACGTGTCTCCCTTTTTAGGTGTGCCGTCGGCTCTCTAGGGTGCATACATGCGTTGTCAGAATGGCGAAGAAAGGTATTTCAATAAGGGGTATACAGTTGTTTTACTTCATACGTTTATTTAAAGCATAACAACTCATTTCTGTGCTGGCTCGATATACAAAAATTAATACTAAACGCGAAGCAAGATTAGATATTCTTTAAGATTATCAACCCCCCCCCCCCCCCACTTTAAGAGTCTACTCGCGGACGCGGTTGTTCCAAAATAGACTGTTGAATCTCTTGGTGCTTCTAACTAGCGCCCACTTACTTTACTCTAAACCTCGATCTCAGCAATATCATCAGCCTGAATCTCTGCCTAATCTATTCTATTACATTATATTACTTTATTATTATTATTATTATTATTATTATTATTATTATTATTTAGTGTTAAAGGTGGAGGGTACCAGTCACAATAGAAAAATGTGTTCATTCACGCTGTTTATAGTTTCATTTGTATTCCCACAATTGTCATTGTTTGGATGATCACTTCTAAAATATTGATGTGATGTCTCTTATCCATAAAATTTATATATGTACCTAATTGATTGACAATATTATTTTTTCTTCAATAAATTTTATTTAATTAATCACACGAAGGAAGTAGGTTATAATTTCTAACGTGCGTACATAAGTAAACGCTCCCATTTTTTCCGTAGACCTAACAATTAATTACTTATTGTATTGTGTTACTAACAAAATGTAAATCATGTTACTTACCCAGCCCTGATATTACACAATATAGTGTTTTATTACTATGTGATGAATTACTATAATGTGACTATGCGATTTTAAAATAAAAAGTCTTAAACTGTTTCTGTGGATCAAACTGTTACTTAGAATATTATTTTACCAAAATATATGTCATGTCACATACTAAGCCCTAAAATTACAACAATATAGTAGTGTATACTTGTGACAGTGAGATATAAAACAAGTTTTAAATTGTTTCCGTGCTCCAAACGGTTACTTAGTGATTTGTTTTACAAATTAATTATACGTCATTGTACATAGCCAGCCCTGAACTTATCAAAAAATAAATATTGTAATACTTGTGATTTCAATAATTAATAGTGGTTTGTAATAGTTTGCGATTTCAAAGAGAAATGTCCTAAACTGTTTCGATGAACTTAAAAATGTATTAGTTTATTGTTTTACAGCCGAATTATACGAAATATGTATTATTTATTATACTAATTGTGAGCATGCCATTTCAAAGAAAGATTACTAAACATTTCAGAGGACCCATCCGGTAGCTGCAGTGGAATAACCTTTCTGCCTAAGGAACTCACTTTGTAGGTCGAAAGAAAATTGGGTGTGGAGTCATACTCATAAAATACTAATTTCAATATCCGGATTAGAATATACAACAGTTTAAATCCAATATTGAAACATTAATTCAAAAACATTGTATGGGTTCCTACGGTAGAATATTCAAAATTAATAACTGAACTAGGAAACAAATGTTTTGTTTTGTCCTTGTCTTGTGTTTATCAACATTTATTTAGACAAAGTGGACCAATATTCAGATCTAAAATATTTACTTAAATGTTAATAGTAATTTTTAGTTTTTAAGATGTTAAAAAATCATTATATTTTAGAATTAATACATTTCTAAAACACATTCAAAGTAAATAAATAATATCCAACGATTATAAATAATATTAATAAGTTCATAAAAATGTTGTAAATCTTGACAAAATGTATTGTCTGTGCTACCGCTTTATAATTAACTTCCAATACATCTTATTTCTTTAGTAAATTGTAAGCTACTTTAAGTATAATTAACAACCACGCAAATTAAGTCTTTATTATTTTTCAATTTAATAATATTTTATTATTAGGGTGGTAGGCCTATCTTGGAGATTCAATCAATGTTACCCAGCATTTCTTACTCAATATTAGTTGAGATAATACTATGTGTAGGCATATTAATAATTTGACACAACCAGTTAATCCATACTATTTGTAACATAGTTTCATCTACATACGAAATTAGGTAGATCAAAATGACTTCAAACTTACATAATGATGGCACAATAATGTAATATTAATTTGGGTAAAATGTTATAAGTAGGCTTTTTGCATGGGCTTTTTAATTCAAACGAATAATGTGATGACAGAAATGTGAATTGTTTTATTAGTTTTTAAAACAATATGTATATACCATTAAAAATGTATGTTTCATTAGATTACAAAATTTTTGCAAGTAACATTATATGCTTCACCTACAATCAAATGATAAACCTAGTCTAGACTGCCTAGTCGCCTTCAGTGTGATAACAAAAACTTATAACTAAAAATTATAAAATAAATAAATTATTACATTATTAAGAAAAACATAAATTTAATTTGCATTCCCTCAGCGGCAATTGTTTAGATTATCACTTCTAAATATTGAAGTTACTCTCTTTTCCATAAAATTTGAATATGTAATTTATTGACAATAAATTTTTTTCAACAATTTTTAACAACAATAAAATGTACTAATTTAATCACACCAAAGAAGTATAACTTCCAAAACGCGTACATAAGTAAACGTACATATTTAAAGTAAATCAATAATATCAAATAAGAATCAAACTCTTAGAAATAATTTTAATAAGTTCATACAAATGTAGCAAATTTTGACAAAATGTATTATCATTGCTAATGCTCTTGAATTATATTTCAATATATCTAATTTCTTTAGTAAATTGTAAGCTACTTTAATTATAATCAACAGCAAGATGAATCAAGTCTTTAATCTTTTTTAAATTTAATAATATTTTATTATTGTGGCTGTATGTTAAAGATTCAATCAATGTAGCTTTAAAATTTGTTACCCAATATTAGATGAGATAATACTATGTGTAGACATATTAATAACTTTATATAACTTTTTAGTTAATGCACAATATTTCTAACATGGTTCCATCTACATACGAAATAAGGTAGATACAAAGCAATTCAAGCTTACTTAATAATGACACAATAATTGTAATTTAAAATTGTTTGAATTATTGTAAAATTCCTTTTTAGTAGGCCATCTGCATGGGTTTTTAATTCAAACGACTAATGTGGTAAACAAATTTGGATTTTTCATTATATTTAAACAATTAATTTGTCTAGAATAATACCTTTAAAAAAAGGATATTTCATTACCTACACAAATTTTGCTAAAGTAGCATATATGTTTCACAGACAATAAGATGAAACTTGGATTTATTTATTAGTAAAACTATTTCTTGAGGTCTTAATAATTGAGTAAACAAATAAATATTTTAATACGGAATAGGGCAAAAATGTTCTTCAAAACGTATAGCCCCAAATGTAATGTTTTTTGTCATTTTATGGTTGGGGTGCTGGAGGCCAGGTAGCCATCGTAAATAATTCTATTGTTATAGTCATTCCTAAAGACATCATTCAAACCGTCGGCGTTGGAAACTTGTCTACAATATAGTTTTCCAACATTTCCTAATTTTACATTTCAGTCCATTCGTTCCCGCGTGACAAATAAGGGATTAGCAGACCTTCGCTCTCGCACGCGCACTCATTGTAGGTACTATTTGATATATATGTAACACACATTCAAAGGAAATATAAGGCTCATGTAAAGACAATTGTATTTTGATGTTTTTAGATTTAAAACGATTTGTAATACTTGACTACTAAATGCTATCTGGTTATAAGCCAAACATTTTTAATATAAATCAAAATTACATAAACTATTGATTGCAGAGTATGCCAAGGATCTATAGGTTAAGGGTCTGCTCCAGTAATCGAGAAAGCAACCGGAAACGCAAGCTCTTCTCTCTACAACCGTATCCAAACAGTGCAAGTTATTGCAGCTGAGCGCTTTGACATTGCCTCATTTCAAACCATTTTATAAATCCATCTTTTGTAATTGAGTGCTGAAAAAAAACCTGAATATTCTTTATAACATTTCGGATCCGGCTTGCAAATTTCTTTTCATTATTAATTTTGTATTGTATAAGGAAAAAAATTCAAACTTTGTACTTACAAAATGTCAATTACATAACAAAAGAAAAGCATTTAAAAAATCTAAAATGCAAAACGGATGCGAATTATAATTGTGCTTAAAATGAGACCATGCAAACAATTTGATGATACAAAATAAACGAAATAAATGGTTTGAAATTTAACATTGCTCTTATGGGATAAAAATCCAAGATGGCCGTCACTACAGCAGACCCTTAATTAAAAAAAACCCTAATCTATGAAACCCTACTTCAAAGTAATATTATTTGAACAGAACGTATCCCCTAGTACTTTGTTCTTAAAGTTTTTTTAGTAATACAATAATTTATTTATTTTATAATTTGTATTTAGGTTTTTTTTTATCACACTGGAAGCGACTAGACAGTCTAGACGTAGCACGTAATCGCAAGTTCCCTGAGCAATCCCGACAGGAGCAAAGGATGAAAATGCTCACACTTAAAGCTACCAAGTAGCCTAATTACGTGCAAATTTTAGCCACTTCTGACTTGAGCAAAACAAGACGGGAATTTTCGCTTGAATTTACTATACTGGCTGAGTATAAAGTTTTTGTGAAGGCTTAAAAATTGTTTAACAATTACATAAGAAGATACAAAACTTGGCACATTGTTACTGGGCACCAAAAACTATTTTATCACGTTGCTCTCATGTTGCCTGTTAAAAAATTATTAAACGGTCCCGGGACTTTATACAATTTAGCTAATTGCAAGTTATACAAACTTTGACTGTATGCCATTTCCGACTCAGTTGTCTGAGGTCGGATTTGTGATATTGATTTCTACTAACAGAAACTTTTAATTTGATGTGCAGCTTAATCTTTGATTTCATTTAAGATTTTCTTCTGACTCCAAGTGGGCCATCTTACTAAGATGAGGAAAAGCTTATAGTTTCTTCAAAAAGTACTTTTTTCAGGTGCAGCATTATAGGTGTGCCACGTTTAGTAAGTTGCTTTATCAAGTACGGTTGTAACTATATAAGCCACCCCTGGACTTTATACACATGCTGTTATTTTGCCTGTGTTTATTGCTTTTATGGAACTATTTACAAAATTCAGACTAAAATTTTGTAGGCCTAAATTAAGTGTTTTAAGGAAAGTTAAAATGCATGTAAATTAAATACGATATACACTAAAATATTTTTTTGAAGTTACATTTAAGAATATGAAATACTGTATTTCATTTGTCTAGTTTTTCTAATATTGTTATATTGATTTTGTTGGAAACAAAATTAATTACAAAACTTTACTACACTAACAAGCATGGACTTAGTATAGTAAAACAATAACTTGAGTTTACAAAATGATTGTAAGGCAGAGAGTCCGGGTACACTCCAACGATAGGACGACCACAAACAATTTCTTAAAGTCTGGTCCTTTTCTGATTAACAACTGGACTAATAAAATTGTCTTTCTGTTGCGCTTGTACCTCTCTAGCTGCTTCAATTAGTTTATAATTCCTTAAAAGTCGTATAATTTAAGACTAAATACTCACCCATTTACTAAAACCTTATAACTTCATAAGGTATGCTATATTATTAGTTTTTCAATATTATTAGAATATCGTTGTTTTGTAA
This sequence comes from Philaenus spumarius, assembly GCA_018207615.1. Classification (NCBI taxonomy): domain Eukaryota; kingdom Metazoa; phylum Arthropoda; class Insecta; order Hemiptera; family Aphrophoridae; genus Philaenus; species Philaenus spumarius. Next base: position 24,931 of record JAGFPH010008465.1, read on the forward strand.
AACTGAAATGCGACCCTAAAAAAAATACAGTCTTTAGTCACAGTATGTTCCCAGTTTGTAAACATATGGTAAATGCAATAGATTAGGTACTAGTTATTATACGAAATACAGTAATCAAATATAGAATTTGAAGCAATAAGAGTAATGAGTATAAAAAAGCTTTATATAATAAAATAATCTAACAAATGTGTTATATGGCATCTTTGGAATTATAATGATATAAGTAAGGCCTACTATAGAATTAAATTACGTTCAGAGTGTTGGTCTTTGGTCTTTTTACTAACCAGTGCGAAGCTAAATGCCATACCCATATCAAACTGTCCCCGTCCATAGCAGACTAAGAGTCCGCAACATTTCTAAATGATAGCCAGACTCTTGATCATAACCCAACGCAAATCAAGTACCCAATGTTTAATGATGTCTGATGACCCGTACTCGTTGTACGTACGGTATAAAATATTAAATACATATATTGAGTTAACACAGAGGAACTTGATAATGATTTGTTATTTAAAAATGAATTGTTAACAAAGAAAGTTTTTAATTGCATACAATTTTAGTGATATATTACGGTCTTCTAACTCTACGGGTTATGCGTAAGGTTTGCATACTACGATCCGAAATTGTTAAATTTGTTCCGTTGAGAACGAGGTATTAACAAACATACCCTCTTTTTTATAGTTTTTTTTTATCAAGCCGAAAACCCTGAGCGGTTACATCGCCTAAATACCTTATTTTGATCATTGTGTATTTTAAAAAGCAAACAGACAATATATGGCACAGTCAGACAGCTTAACGTTAACTTCAATTTATTTAATACAGTAGTTGCTATTTACTAGTCATTAAATCCAATGCACATTCTATGACTTGTTTTGTTTTTGTTAAACTATGATTTTTGTAGTGT
>JAGFPH010008465.1:29150-40615 GCA_018207615.1 Philaenus spumarius
TACGTTCAGAGTGTTGGTCTTTGGTCTTTTTACTAACCAGTGCGAAGCTAAATGCCATACCCATATCAAACTGTCCCCGTCCATAGCAGACTAAGAGTCCGCAACATTTCTAAATGATAGCCAGACTCTTGATCATAACCCAACGCAAATCAAGTACCCAATGTTTAATGATGTCTGATGACCCGTACTCGTTGTACGTACGGTATAAAATATTAAATACATATATTGAGTTAACACAGAGGAACTTGATAATGATTTGTTATTTAAAAATGAATTGTTAACAAAGAAAGTTTTTAATTGCATACAATTTTAGTGATATATTACGGTCTTCTAACTCTACGGGTTATGCGTAAGGTTTGCATACTACGATCCGAAATTGTTAAATTTGTTCCGTTGAGAACGAGGTATTAACAAACATACCCTCTTTTTTATAGTTTTTTTTTTATCAAGCCGAAAACCCTGAGCGGTTACATCGCCTAAATACCTTATTTTGATCATTGTGTATTTTAAAAAGCAAACAGACAATATATGGCACAGTCAGACAGCTTAACGTTAACTTCAATTTATTTAATACAGTAGTTGCTATTTACTAGTCATTAAATCCAATGCACATTCTATGACTTGTTTTGTTTTTGTTAAACTATGATTTTTGTAGTGTTAAACAAATTAGTTATTGTATATTTTTCACTGAAAGTTAAGCGTAAAGTTGGGTTACATTTATTTACATATTTTGATTGGTTTAAATTACTGTATTGAATAGTGCATGGGAAATACATAATTCACCATATAATTTGACGAGTAGGTAGAGGGAGCTTCTCGCAGTTGTAAATGTAACGTAGTAAATGTCTAAATCATTTTGAAGGTCTATAATAAAACCTGAGTTATAGCAATGAATACTTAACACTTAAGTGTTAAGTATCCATTGGTTATAATAGTTTACTAACGGTTAATCAGAACTAGCATTACTTAGTCCTGCCCTGAATAAAAACCTAACCAAAGAATTAGACCCAGTATAATTTGCATGCGTATGCATACCACATTTGAGACAGGTTATACAGACAGTTTTTACATATTTTCAGAAACCTTGTTGGTTGGGCGTGTAAAAGTGTTTTAAAACTAAAATAGTAAGTTAATGAAGAAAAATACTTAAATCATGATAAAACGAACTGTTACCTGTTATGAGTATATGTTCCTAGGCAATGAAATCCAGTATTAACATAGTAATACTTTAATATAATAGCCTGCTCTTGTTATATTTGTTTAAACGATTTTAATCTGCGTGCTTGAGAAAGTTGATTGTATGTTTAGGCATAACAACTTCGTATCTCCAAAAAGTAATGAATAAAAATAAAATAACTGTTTTTAATGAATTAAAGACAAGTGATATTTTGATTATAAGTTCAACTTTAAACAATATAATAAACAATGTCTGCTCCACCATTAAAATTATGCATACAGTTTTTGTCTCGATCTTCAGCAAATTTATACTAAATAATAAATAATGAATTCAACAACCAAGAGTTGAAAATTGTTTATGCCTGGTAAAACGATTTTCTTGGGAAACACCTTGCTAATACCATTTCGCAGTCTAATGTTAGTATGACTGTAGTATAGAGGTGTAAGACTCTAGGTGTTAACATGTTCATCACTCGTGTTAATAAAACCAGTAATAGAGAGGCAATCACAAATTTTTCAACACTTTTTATTGCCATAATGTCGTTGAGATGAATAATGAATGGCAACTTAGTAATTGATTAATTGTATAGTCATTTTGGAAGGAAATACAAAATCTTAACGGTAGAAGATAATTAAAATTGCTTGTCACAATAAAATGTCTCCTTTAATTGCAGTGGAAAATAAGGTATCACAACTACGTTTCCTTTTACAAAATAAAATAAATTCTAGATGACAAACAAAAAATACGAAAATGACCATTAAATAGAGGCGTATCTTTAAAAGGAAATACTATAAGAAAGATAATTAATTGTTGGGCATTAAATGATGACAGTACAACAATTTATGTGCCTCTTCTTCAATACAGGTTCATCACAACGGATGTTTATAAACGTGATTTATTCCATGTAGAGCCTTAAGAGTAAAATAGGTTCGAAACAAACTACAAATTGAAAACAAATGTTTGTCATTAGACCATTTATTGTAGGAAGGCCTAATGTGTTCTGTTCACTAACCAATGTCTTTTGTATTTAGAATGCATAAACGGATGAGTGATTCAGAGCAGGTAGAAAGTTTACAATGATTAAAATATGCCAGTAACCCAGAATATAAAAGTTTGGTCATCTCAACACTGGTTGTTATTCGATTAAATAAGTATGCACCAAACCTACGTTCTGAGAATATGACCATAAAATAAAATAAAAATCAATCGAATTGTCATTTAGTCTAAAATTTTACCACGAAGTATTTTGAAGAAAAAAAAACTTTATTAACAAATAGGCCTAATTGGCAAGTCCAGTAGGCACATATATATACTCCACCTGCAGAACCTAGCGGTCAGAGCTCTGCCGTGCTTTAAATGTTTATTGTTTATCTTATTTTAATTTTGTACATAGAAATATGTAAAAATAAAATTCTAACCCATAGTTGTCAAGTCCAGTATCACATAAACTCCCTCAGCGGAACTTGTCGTGTTTTATGTTTACTTTATTTTTAAAGTTTTTAAGTTCGTATAAAGCAGTTTGTTAAACAAAACCTTCACTTAGAAACAGTCTTATATAAAGTTCCTGAGAGGAACCTAAAGGGTAGAAAATGCCGCGTTTTAAACGTCTTGATTATTTCCAATTGTGACAAGTAGTTTTCAACTATTAATGGCTAGCTTAAGCAAAAGTTTTTACGTTATAAATAATTTAGTATAGAAGAAAAGCTATGCAATGAAAGCCCTTCATATTGTATGACACACAACTAGGAAAAAATAGGACAACTCTTACTTTGAATGCTTACTTATTGCATGCACCTAATTAAACAGAATATTTTAAATAAAAAACCATGTATGATATAGCAAAATTAAATATCGCCTTATAACATTATTCAGTGTGAGTCTTTTTTGATTTTTCACATATATAAAACTAACCTTCAAAAATCTGTTAACAAATACTTGCAACTTCAGGAAAATAATAATATTTAAGATATAGGAAAAACACATTAATAGTAGGCCTACATTGATTTCGTCTATGGAACCGTTTAAATTGACATCCAACTAGTATTTAAAAAAATCGATTCCATAAGATTGCGTTTAAACGCATTGAAAAATAAAGCTGGATTTAAATGTACAGGCTATACGTTTGTATAATGAATGCCAAGATTACCCCAATTGTTTGCAGTACATATTGTGTCTATCGTTTCAAAATGGCAGCGAGCTGGAACTCCACAAAGTTGTTTTTTCCATAAGCTACTGCCTAATAAAGGTTGTTAAAACAGTTTAGACGAAATGTGAGGTAAAAGTAGTAAACTAATTTTTCAAATACTTGGCAAAAAAAAATTTTTTACTTTTAAAATGGTACTTTGTTTTAGTTTATAAAGTGTTCCATATAAGTCAAAATTATAAAGTTTGCAATATTATTGTGCTGTTTACTTTTAACTGAAATCGCCAAGATAAAATAAAAGTAAAGGTACAAGAAAAGTAAAACTCTATATACATTTTTTTTTTATATTTAAGTAGTTTTAATCTGGTGGCTACTTAATTAATATCACTCCACATTATGATGCTAACAAATAGCTGTTGGGAAAAGCAACCACTTTACAGACGGAATCCAGCTGATCCACACCCATAAAACATGCATTCAAAACTAATATAATCAAATAAAATGAATTTAACACATAACATCTTTTTTGTTTCTAAAGCCTTTATTTACAATAATCTGTCTTAAATGGTAAATTATCTAAATAAATTCACCATCTGATGCCTCCTCTAGTTTCAAATTAATTCCAAAGTTTGCCGAAGTATCATTTTCGAAGTTTTCAAATGACTGAAGATTACACTACTACCTAATAAAGTAAAATATTAGACAAAATATGTCATAAAAGTAGTAAACTCATTTTCAAATTACATGGAAGAAAGATTATTTTCCCCTCAACTTGTTACAACAGCTAGCCACTTTTTCTTTTTGTCAGCCACATTTTCTAGAGCAAGACTAAAAACATTCTAGTCAAAACATGTGCTTACGGGTCAGTACTATTTGTTCTGAGAGGGTCAGGTACTTAACAAAGGTTCATCTGAAAGAAGGCAAAAAATATTGCACGCCTCCAACTCTTACAACCAAAGTTTACTGAGCGGGAAAAGTTAACAGCCCGGGGCGACCCTTTATTTGCTATATTGTGGGCAATAAAAAAAGGAAACAATTCGTAGAACTTTACTAGTAACGCTACTCTGTTAAATGTTTGATCTATTCAATGAGATTTTTATAAAGATATCCTTTTATTTTGCTTAACGTTCTTATGATTTCAGCTTACCGGGGAAAAAATCGCCAATAGCCGGATTTAATTACTCTTTAATCCGAACCATAACCCGTTCAAATGCTACCCAGTCAAATCTTCTAGCACATCTCCATTCAAAAACAGTTATTATTATTTCTTTACTATATACTGTAGTTCATTTTAATGAAGTCATAATTAGTTATTATTTTAAAAGTATTATTATTTTTATTCTTGAATATGCCTTTTTGAACGTTTGTTTATTTTGATTAAACTATGTTTAATAATGTAAAGAACAATATGTTATTTATACCGTCTTCTGTTTTGAAATATTTTTATTAGTAGGCTATTCATATTTTTAAATGCCATCTAGTAACGGTTTTGGTTGTCATTTGTTTTGTAAAAGTTATTTAATTATAAGCTACTAAGAAAAGCAAAACAGACAATCTTTAGAATACTACTACAGTACTTGAGTAATCTAATTGTTGCAATATTTTTAGGAAAATAAGAAGTGCTTCCAACTTATTATACATGTTTACAAACTCGAAAAATACCGTTACTAGAGGTTGAAGTTAGTTTAGATCAGGTGTTTTTAGATTGCAACCCAGTCTTGACAAAAAAAGTAATAAATTATTCTAAAATTTCGCCAACCAACATTTCATGTTTTGTTACTCACTAAAAACTTATTTTAAAGGCCCTAATATGTGTGGGTTTAGTTAATATATATTGAAGTAAATTTAATCCTACTTAACAACTACTAATAAGCATTATCAGAAGTGTGAAAATACGGTAATTTATTATTTTTATGTGGGCTTCCTGTAGGCAAGGTTAGTCTTCAGAAAACTTAAATTTTGTACCAAAACATAGGCCTACATTATTTCTAAACAAAACATATAGTATGTTAGCATGTTGGTGAACCTATTAACAATTGAACAGCTAATAATACTAAATAGTTCACTATAAATTAGTTTATTTAGAAATGTTGGACTGAAACGTGCTCTCCACGGCGTACATATAGCAAACAATAATTATTCTAAATAAAGTTAATTTTAAGCATTACAGAAAGTTGTAATACACTTGGATGTATTACTTTTATTTAAATTTAACTTCCATTAACAAGTGACCATATTATAAAGCTACAAATTAACGTAGAAACATCTTAATCTCGTCTTATAAAACACCAACCTAATTTGGCATATTTAGGTCTAGTCTAGCATTAATTGTGTCATTAATTGTAAAATTGCGGAATAAAACTTGTGTATGATAGAAGTGGTAAAAAGACAAATTTGTATATAAATGTGTGCACATAGTAAAGACATTTTTATCAAAATGTAACTTGTTTGAGATTTTTTTAAACAAGACAAACATCTTTACGTAAATGATGGTTAACCAAGTAAAACAATGTATATACCAACACATTGTAGATACTATCTCTGAAGCAAAATAACAATATATTTAGTAAATAAATTATATGTTTTAATAAATTACTGTTCATTTCATAATATCAAACTGTAGTACTGCTTCCTAGGATTAATAGAAACCACAAGTTACATTAAACTTTACTGACAAGGCTACAGCAGAAACGCGAATTGTTAATGATTAAAACACCGTGAAAACCCTACAAGCTATTGTAGTTAAAGTACTATATTCATTGTTTGCCCTTGGTACTACTTTTTGTAGGTATAATTGTTTTTGTATATTGATACTTAAAATTTTTTTAAACAAGTAAATTATGCTAGTGGTAGGAACCTAACATAACAAACATCATCCTGTGTACAGTAGGATACAGAACCTCTAATTCAAAATACATAAAAATTTGTTGTAAATAAAAATACATTTTCTTAAAATTGCTATTTCAAAACTCGATTTTATTTTATTTACACGATTTTATACCAATATAAAATTTAAAACATTTTTGAAAATGTTCTAACTAGGCATCAAAATTTCGTGGAGAAAATAAAGTAATTTTTTGGTTATCAACTTGCAATTTATATTTATTTGTTAAATTTTTTTTAAATATCTCTTAGTTTTTATATAATTACGTGAACAATAACAACAAGACAAATTTGTGAAATGAAATAATATAAAATATTTTTAGTGGATTAAGAGGAAGATTTTTTACTTTTGACAAAATAAAGGTAATTCAAATGATCTGTTTAATAGGATTGAATATCGCAACAGTTGGCATTTAATGTAAATTAGTTTAACATTCTTCTATTGTAAGTAAAAATTAAAGTAAAATAAATAAATAAATTTAATTGTATCAAAGAAAATGAAAAAACATTCTGTTTTCTATTGGTTTTCTGGAAAATGGACGTTAGAATAAATCATTCAGAAAAAGTCTTTTCATGTGTAGGTGGTAGTGTTATTACGACAGTATTATAATCTTTAGTACTGTATATTTAATCTACAATTTAATCTGTAATATACGTATAATCTAAATGTATATTTCAGGATTGTATTTAACTACAGAGATTGTATTATTTTATGCCTAGTTTGATTATGTTAAATAGGCTATTGCTGAAATACTTCCATGAACCTGGCATCGTGTTGTGAAGATATACATTAATATGGAAATATGTTTATATAATCAAATAACACCTCTGTGCATCTTAATTTGGCAGTCCTTAATTTGGAAAGTTATGAATGAAAATTGTAAACATAGACATAACTGGCTTATAAATAAATATAATAGCAGCATTCTGAGTGATTTTTACGTTAATCTGCATACAGAAAGACAAAAATCTAGAAAACATACCTTTTCACTAAACAAGGGATTAAAACGCACTGTAAAATAAAAAATAATATATTTTTTTTTATTTTGGAAAATTTAATTATTCTACTAAAATCCTTTCAGAAGCTAAAAAAAACATGTTCTATAAAGAGTAAAACTTGTAGTAAACCCGTTTATTAAAAAATTTTGATTCATCAAAACACTTATAAAAAAAAGTTAAAATTAAAAATTTCACTTTATAAGCCATGTAAATGTGGGACAACATGATATATAGCACTTAGATATTCCTTTAGTCCCTATGTCTGAGTTAGCCAAATGGTTAGCGTGCTGTGCTAGCGTGATAAAGGCTTCGAGTTCGATCCTCCTAGCTAGTCATTTTCCTTTTTTGTAAAGTTACCAAATCTTTGATGTTATTATAATGCTCTAATCGTATTTATTTTGTACTGTTAGTCAGACAACTTTTTAGGGACTGACTAATGAAATTTAGTAGATTTACATTGTCAAAACAAAACTTTCTACTGTGCCTTTCTCTTTTTTATATTTAATATTTTATTGTTATTCTTAGATTGGATTTAAAACTTTTAAAATTATGAACATATTTTAATGAAACTCATAATATACATGTATTTGTAAGTTATTTACTCGAAACTGACATTAGTGTTACTGCAACTCGCTTCATATTTGTATAATCTTAAAACAACAAAAGGTAAACAACACAATCAATAAATTCAATTAATATATTAAACACTAGTATTTCAAAATATAAATAAACATAACGTAGATATAAACTTATAGGGAAAATTAGATACAATTTTAGTGCTCTTAACTGGGCTTCTGTACATCAAACTGAAAAACTTAAGGTTGGGGTTGAGTCTGTATTGAAAGACTTCCAGTTTAGCATTCTATGGGGATAACAACAGACATTGCGGAAAACGTTCATTTTTACTTTTGCAGAACTGGCAACTGAGTATGTGACCTATAAACCGAGTTTACTTACAGTATATGTACAGTGTTAGGTTATAAATTTTCATATTATTAAAAAAACAAATGTAAATGTAACATAAATGATCGACATTATTTAGTAAAATTGAAGTATTTACAAAAGTTATCAATCCATGTTCACTACTGCGCATTTGCTTAAAACTTGCTCCAAGTAAGTAGTCTAAGTGTGTGAGCAAAATGTTTTTAAAAGTTATTCCAGCACATATTTCACTTCGACACAAATTTCACGAATTTCGACTTATTTGGGTTAGGCTACCAATCGAAGTTATTTGGGTTAACTTATAAATATGATCTGAAAGAAATTTCATCAAATTCGGTTTAGTCGTTTTAAAGACACTAGATCTATAGGAACGAACGAATAAACTATTTTAAAATAGTGTAAGCCTACACCAAACAGAATTGATTGTTACTTGAACAATATTTTTTCTCATAAGAATAACTGTCTACTTCTCTACAGAGAATGAGACTTGTGTTAAGGTCCAAATTAAATATACTTACACCTTAACGGATTCCTTTAAATACCTGGGAACCTGGCCGATAGGCTACAAGGGTTTACCCAGACTATCGTTGCAGTTGGAACCTCGAAGGTTTGCAAATTGTAATAGATTTCCCAGCGCTATACTCTGCTCCCCCCATAACTTGATTAGTGTAACTACAATAAAATAACTAGTGAAAAGATGGAAAACTTTTTCGAGACTTCGGCTCGTCAGGACAGAAGACACGAATTGGCCCAAAAAATATCAACCCAAAAACCTCGACGCGCTACGAAATTTTAACTCTCAAAATAAAACGATACCCCACACTGAATTTTCAAAAATTTGATCCAAAAACGTGATCCTGACTTGCTACGACTTTGTAACTGTCAAAACTGATTTTCCCGTACCCAAAAACATGTAAAACGTTTTCCCACACTGTATTTTCAAAATTTTGATCAAAAACGTGACCCCGACTAGCTACGACTTTTGAACTGTCAAAATTGGTTTTCTCGTACCCAAAAACATATAAAACACATTGTATTTTCATAATTTTGACCCAATATTTTCAAAATTTTTATCCAATATTTTCAAAACTTCTACCCAAAAACGTGACCCCAACGTGCTACGACTTACGCTAAAAAGCTCAAAAGCTTTCCAACTCTCCGCAATAAAATTACGAAGATTTTGGTACAACCTGTGTTTTCTACGACGACTGTGAGTGCTTATATCGAGTTTACATGAAAACACACGCACAAAAATACCGCATGATTTCAATACTTCGGCATTCTAATGTGAGCCGAAGTAAAAAACTTCTACTAACTACCTGAAATATACGAGTATAAACTCATTCTAAAAAAATTTTTGGTCTTAAGTAATATAAATAGTCAAACATTACCAAACGTTCATAAAGCGTTCTGAAGTTTATGTTTAAACTTCTATTGCCTGCATTATAACTTCATTCGTCATTTATGTCGTCACAACTACATAATTTGTTTAATAACTAAGCTTATGAAAAAAAAAAAAAAACATAAACAAAATCTCAACTGTAGACTATTTATTATGTCTATACAATTTCAATATTCTAGCATTAGCCTACATTGTGATTAAATGGGTATACATAAATATTCTGCAGGTTATTGAAGTGTTGGCTACAAAATATGATTCTAAAATCCATGAGTAACGCAATTCTCATTGCCTGATAAATCAGGTTGTTTTAATTACAAAAACCAAAATTAAATAATTAAATATTGTAATTTACTTATTTTTAGTCTCAGTAAGCCTAACGTCAAAAACTCCCGCCGTTTGCACCTCCGTCCTTACTGCCTGATTCACTGGAAATAATATCTTTCTTTATATATCATACTAGCTGACCCGTACGGCGTTGCCTGTGGTGGTTGGTATTTTCAGTCTTTTTAACGTAGTTGTATTCTTTTTAAGAGTTCAGTCAGTGAGTGGTATTTGGCTTTTATATATATAGATCTTAAATAATGAAAGCACTATTGTCATAATAATAAAAGATCTGAAATTATTATTTTAGTAACTTTGATCCCCCCATACCCCCCTAAAATTTCGAATTTTCTCAAACCCTTTCTTAGTAAGCACCTATGGCCCTAGAGGAAGCTACATACCAAATTTCATTCCAATCCGTTCTGTAGTTTTGAAGAAATCGTTTTTTAATAACTTTGATCCCCAAACCCCCTAAAATTTCGAATTTTTTCAAACCCTTTCTTAGTGAGCACCTATGGCCCTAGAGAAAGCTACATACCAAATTTCATTTCAATCCGTTCGGTAGTTTTTGAGAAATCGTGATGAGTGAGTCAGTGAGTGAGTTGTTTTTCGCTTTTATATATATAGACTAGCTGACCCGTACGGCGCTGCCCGTGGTGGTTGGTATTTTCAGTCTTTTTAACGTAATTGTATTCTTTTTAATTAAATGTTCAGTCAGTGAGTGGTATTTCGCTTTAATATATATAGATCTTAAATAATAAAAGCACTATTGTCATAATAATAAAATATCTGAAATTATTATTTTTGTAACTTTGATCCCCCATACCCCAATAAAATTTCGAATTTTTCAAACCCTTTCTTAGTGAGCACCTATGGCCCTAGAGAAAGTTACATACCAAATTTCATTTCAATCCGTTCGGTAGTTTTTGAGAAATCGTGATGAGTGAGTCAGTGAGTGAGTTGTATTTAGCTTTTATATATATAGACTAGCTGACCCGTAAGGCGTTGCCCGTGGTGGTTGGTATTTTCAGTCTTTTTAACGTAATTGTATTCTTTTTAAGTGTTCAGTCAGTGAGTGGTATTTGGCTTTCATATATATAGATCTTAAATAATAAAAGTATTATTGTCATAATAATAAGAGATCTGAAATTATGATTTTAGTAACTTTGATCCCCCAAACCCCTCCTAAAATTTAGAAATTTTTCATACCCTTTTTTAGTGAGCACCTATGGCCCTAGAGGAAGCTACATACCAAATTTCTTTCCAATCCGTTCGGTAGTTTTGAAGAAATCGTGATTTAATAAATTTGATCCCCCCAAACCCCCCTAAAATTTCGAATTTTTTAAACCCTTTCTTAGTAAGCACCTATGGCCCTAGAGGAAGCTACATATACCAAATTTCATTCCAATCCGTTTGGTAGTTTTGAAGAAATCGTGATTTAATAACTTTGATCCCCCAAACCCCCCTAAAATTTCGAATTTTTTCAAACCCTTTCTTAGCGAGCGCCGATGGCCCTAGAGGAAGCTACATACCAAATTTCATTCGAATCTGTTCGGTAATTTTGAAGCAATCGTGATTTAGTAATTTCCCCCCCCCCC
>JAGFPH010008465.1:42833-55314 GCA_018207615.1 Philaenus spumarius
TCCCAATACGGGGGTTGGCGTTTTAAGCACGAAGTGCATTGTGTATTGAAAATACTCCCAATATGCGAGTTTGCAAATACGGGGGTTTGCGTGAGAAGCAAGCAATTCATTGTTTATTGAAAATACTCAAAATACGGGGATTGGCGTTTTAAGCACTCAATGCATTGTGTTTTTAAAATACTCAAAATATGGGGGTTTGCGTGAGAAGCACGCAATGAATTGTGTACTTAAAATACTCAAAATATGGGGTTGGCGTGCTAAGCACGCAATGCATTTTCTATTGAAAATTCTCCCATTACGAAGGTTGGCGTGCGAAGCACGCAGTGCATTATGTATTGAAAATACTCCCAATATGCGAGTTGGCGTGCGAAGCACGCAATGCTTTGTGTATTGAAAATACTCTAAATACGGGAGTTGGCGTTTTAAGCACGCAACGCATTGTGTATTGAAAGTGCTCCCAATACGTGGTTTGGCGTGCGAAGCACGCAATGCATTGTGTATTGAAAATACTCAAAATACTGTGGTTGGCGTGCGTCGACCGTTTCTCATAGTGTTCAGTGTCAAGCTCACATGTGCGTCCTTTCCTGTGAACGCTGTAATAAGCTTTTCAATGGTGTATACATGACCTACATTTACATTTGAAATTGTTAACCCCCCTGCCCTCCTCAAGGCCCCCAAAATCAAAGAGGTTCAGATACGTCAAATGAGTGTTTTTGAGCTGTAAATATTTATCAAAACTATTCCTTATCTAAGAAAACAAGAGCTGCACCTGTTTGAATCCGCGTCATGATAATGGATGATGATGGTTCGAAACTCGTTGTTTTAGGCGATATTTCCAGTCGGTGTTTTATGATGATAAATACATTATTTAACAAACAAGCTCATCAACATAAAACAATCTCTCTTCAGGAAGTTTAGAACACAATGAAATTGAAGTATTTCAATAAACATGTGAGTGGAATTAACGGTTACAATAAATTAGATGAAATCACAACTCGAATGGTCGACACAAATTACTTTTACAAAATATAAATGCTTTCCGAAAAGTTTAAAAAATTATTATTCATCAATAAATTGAATACATATAAAATACCTCCTATAAAATACTACAGTAATTGAGTTCTAGTTTTTCAATGAATACCTGAGGGGAATTATATATTCGTACAGTTTATTCAATCAAGTTACTCCAAATCACAAACATTACCTGAACATCCACAGAAATTATTTTCTACTAATCTGTTCATATTGATGAACAAATTACTACAACACGATCTTGTCCAATGGCTTATAAATAATATTCAAACTATACGATATTTGTAAACGTTTAAAAGCGTAACCAATCCGTCTAAATTGCAATTAATTGATTTTTAGATAACGTTTACGTTACCAGGATTATTCTACGTAGAATTTCTGCTGTCAAAACTCCTTTGTTTTAAATAATATAAATCTTAAAGCGATGCCCAAAAAGCATGGCAATATAGATGGGGGTTAATTAAAGAATTCAATTACTAAATAAGACATATGTAAGGGGAAATTGAGTAAGTTGTGTATGAATATAATATATTTTCTAGTAGGCTGAGTGGTTTTTGTTGTAGGTATGAATGTAAATATGTAAGTATGATTGTGGTAAGGTGTAAGTATGATGCATGTATTCAGTACATTGATTTCTATATCTTGGTTTATATAAATTTAATATGTAGTTTAGAAAATAGTATAACATATAGTTTATTAGAGTTTAAAATAGTTTTTTGCTTAAAAGAAATAATAATGGATTAATAAAGAAAACTTTTTTACCAACCTGGCAGACGGTCAGTAAAGACCATTGCTACTTAGTGTTATTAAAAAATGTATATTTATGTAAATTTATGAAATTTGTAAAATAAAGCACTGTTATTATTATTAGTATTATCGCTTAGTGTTATTAAGCGATTATTAAGATATCAGTGGATCAGATTGTTTTACCGATTTTTGAAAAAGTAAAGGTTAAAACGTGTAAACGGTGTATATTTTTGAATTATTATTTAGGGTAAAAGAAAATACAATGAATGAAATGAAAATAGTGCTTTTATTATGATCTAATAAAATATTTACAAAATTTACTTAAGTACACATCCTTAGTCAATAGCCTAAAGACCGTCCGCCAGGTTGCCACTAACTTAAAAATTAATAAATAACTTTCTCTTTTAAATTGTAATAAACTTATAACTATACAGGGTGACAATTAAGTCTTGAAACGGTTTAATATTTCGTATATGTAAGGAAAATTTTAAGGTAGATGTGATTGAGGTACCTACTCTATGTAAAAATACTATTTCATTAAGATTTCAAAAAATGTATCCGCCATTTTGAATGTAACTTTGTTTTTTTTAATAGGAAGGTGGTCACGTGATACATCATTTCGATGTAGAATTTCAAGAAAACACCAACGGTGAAATTTGCACATCCATATCTTTAACCGTTTAAAAATGGCGGCGAAAAAACAACTAAATCGTGTTTTACGATTTTTCTCCATTTTACTGTACTATTTTTTTTTTTTCAATACTAATTATTATGCTTTTTGGGTTTAGAATTAAAAAATCTTTCAAACAATATGTAGCACAACGATATTTGGGAGTATTTTTTGAAACTTGTTGAGTTACAGCCATTTTGATTTTTTCATAATTGATTTCGAGTGGTTCAACCAAATAGCGTTGTGTGGCATATCATTTGAAAGCTTATTTTATTCTGAATCCAAAAAGAATAATAATTAACATTAAAACAAAAATAGTGCAGCAAAATGGGGCAAAATCGGAAAACACGATTTCGTTGTTTTCGGCCGCCATTTTCAAACGGTTGAAGATATGGATGTGCAAATTTCACCGTTGGTGTTTTCTTGAAATTCTGCATCGAAATGATGTACCACGTGACCACTTTCCTATTTAAAAATAAACAAAGTTACATTCAAAACGGCGGATAAATTGTTTGAAATCTTAATAAAATATTATTTTTACATAAAGTATGTACCTCAATCACATCTATCTTAAAATTTTCCTTATATACGAAATATTAAACCGTTTCAAGACTTAATTGTCACCCTGTGTATACAAGGACGACAATACAAAGCTACCTCCTCACCCAATTGTGAACATTCCCTGTCACATGGCCGGCAATACTCACCTTAAGCTTCCAAAATAAAGTTTCTACCATTATTTCTACCACTGCCGTATACCGCTTTTTACAAAATTAAATATACATCCAAGTTGGTACATAATTTTCATTAGTACATAATACTAATACACAATACTTACATTTAAGAAAGCATCTCTTCTTCCCTCTTATATGGATTAATGTTAATGGTCCATGGTTAAATTCGGCTTTCAATGGCCATCTATAAATAGGCCCAAGCATCTCTCAAATATTAGGCAAGACAGCGCCAATCCTTGCCGTTCAAATAGGATTCAAACTCCGTTTGGCTTATTATTGCTTTAGCAAACCATCTTTTTGCGAATTTGTCTAAGTATGGGACACACCGCTACAAAGTGAAAGACTGTTTCATTTTCACCTAAAGGCCCGCGCACACCAAACGCGGGAAGCGGGAGCGACGCGAATTTTCTAATTCCAAGAAATTTAGTCGCGGGAACTGTTCGCGCGGGATCTTAGGTGGCGCACACACAACGCGGGAAGTTTCGCGGCGAACTCAGTCGGTAAGGTGACAGTGTTGTGGTCAGTTGTACTTACCTTCTTATCGTTCGTCGCTCGCCATGTCATCTGATGAAGAAGAGGCTTTGTTGCTATTTAGAACTAAATTACGAAACTTTTTTACGCTTACGAAAAAATTCGAAAAAATGTTTACAATTAGTTATGAAGGCCTAAAATTGAACTTTTTTCTTTCGCTACTGAACGTTTTTTGTTTCTTGAGCTAATAACTTTTACAATTTTACATCAATAATTTTTTTAATTGCATATATGAATTCCTTAAACCTTTCTCTACAAAAAAGGTACAGAACACTTTTGGATTGGGATAGAATTACTATTTTTGGCGAATTGTTAAACATATGTACCAGTGAGTAGCTGTGTACATTTAATTCATTGATCAAAACAATTAGAATTACAATCAAGAGTAAACACTTTCAACCTAAAAAATACAAAAGCCCCATCACAGCACTGAACACATACCAAGGTGAATCCAAGGGGATGTTAAAATGTAAATGTAACCAAAACAAATAGCTGTCAACACGTACTCACCAGGTACCTTCAACTCTTTCCCAATCTCGTCCCAAATCCGGTCTTTCTTCTTGATGTTTTTGTAGTCCTTATTATTTAAGTCATAAAGGACTGGATACGTGTACACACACTCTAATAAAATTTCTGTTAAATTACTCATAGTTACTCTAAACACACGTCTACACAATCAAAGCACAAAGCACTACCTACCGAGTACCTGTTGTGTGACTAGTGACTCTAAGGATCCCGCTCTATTCGCGCGGGAAAACGCTGCATGCAGCGAACCAGGCGGGACGACGCTGCGTAACGATCCCGCGACATGATCCCGCGCGAACGATTCGCGTTTGGTGTGCGCTCTCTCATATCCCGCCGTTGTTTTACAGTCCCGCGCGGGAACTTCCTGGAACTAAATTCGCGTCGCTCCCGCTTCCCGCGTTTGGTGTGCGCGGGCCTTAAATTACACAAAGAACATAGATAATTTCTGACTGCCATCCAGGGTTTGTAATTAAAATGAACGACTTCCGATCTAGTTTTTATGATTCACCCTATTGTTGACATGACAAAGTCATGTTTAAAATACGTTTTTCTCCAAGGTCAAAGTCTATGGTACGGTCTATGATATGTTGCTAGCCTTGTTCTCTGTAAACAACTGTTTATGTTATTCACAGAACATGTAATACAGTAGAAACGGCACCAATGGCCGGGCGGGGTGGAGTGATGCGAGTCAAACCTCGTAGCTGTTCCCCCACTCACTTGCCCTCTCAGTTCCTTCACAAGCGCTTTCTCAATTACCCTTTTCTGATGAATTGTAACTGTCTTGCTTCCATTAAGAGTTTTGTGGAATGTGTTTTTTTTTTAAATGAAGCTTACAAGGGCTTAAGCCCAAATAGTTGTCAGTTAGACCTGCTTAATGCAATTACATTAATAATTGTTTTAATGAATTTTGAATGTTGTGCAACGTATTAATATTCGGACAGTGGACAAAATAAATAAAACCATTTATTAAGATTTTGATATTACATTTATTTTATATTGAACCAAGGTTCAACAATAACAGTGTTGTAAATAACTTATTTAAACCATGCTGGTCCACCGTGTGAAAGTTTAAGTGAAATAAATATTAGAAACGTAACAATTTAGTTTTATTGGTTTTATTTTACTTCATTATCCGAATGTTTATAAGTAGTTAACATGACATAATTGGTAAGAGGGTAAGTTTCATAAAAAAATTAACTTCTTGAAATTGTATTTATGTACATATTTTAAGTATAGACAAAAAAATTATTGTCCCTGGAACAATACCGATTTGTTGTTTCTCGACCTTATTTTATTTTTGTGGATTTGATCGTTGATCTCATCTATGTGATGAAATATCCTTATTTTAAAATAATATGCCCTTATGCTTTAAGTAATGGATTCTTGTTCTAAAAAGTGATCTGTTGAAGAAAAAACCCTTTTCTCCACGCACTCCTATATAAAACACAATGCCCCCTAAAATAATATCTTTAGCAGTTAAAGCTCAAGAAAAATAAACGGTACCATTAACTGGCACATACTTTCTCACAAACATATTTAAATTATTAAACAGATTCACGGAGACTTGTAGGGTGGGGTAGGAGAGGTGATTTTGTATTAAAGTTGTTTTCCCATAAAAATCCATAAAATAACGGAAAAACCAACTTTTCTCAAAAACGGCTCAAACGATTTTGATTAAAATTTTACAGTTTATAGTACTTTAGGTCCCTAATAAACTATACAATTTTAATCAAAATCGTTAAAGCCGTTTTTGAGGAAAGTTGATTTTTCCGTTATTTTAAGGGTTTTTATGGGACAATTACCCTTAAAAATAAAAAATTCACAAAAATGAAAAAAAAGCCTGGAGATACCGTGGATTAGTACCTCCATTCCAAATTACATCAAAATCGGACGACTGGTTTAGGCTCTAGGTCTGATAACATCCACACAGACACAAAGACACACATACAGACACGCACACAGACATCACTCCGAAAACCACTTTTTTAGGTTCAGGGTGGCCCAAAACGGATATTTCCACCAAAAACTCAAACTCGAAAATTTTGACGAATACAATACTTTCTCCATATAGGCCTACTATGGTATAGGGGGAGAAAGTAAAAAACGAGAACTAGAAACCCCTGAATCGCGGTAATTGCAAAATAATGTTCCACTGGCTAAACCTTATGCTTACTTCCTTACTGGCACACTATTTTTAACCTAAGCTCAAAGCCACATTTGTTATTTCAACGAGCGAGGTCTATTGTTCACACATCTACTAGTAATTAAGTAATAAACTCATATTAAGGTACCAAAATAAAATCTAATAATATTTAACCTAAATATCTAATTCCATTCTTGTGATACTTTATGACATTGAAAGTGCAAAGTGCCTATCCCATTAAATTTGCTGGATAGGCCATGTTAACTATCTACCCATAGCACATACTCAAGCTAACTTGTACATTTTCTCCGTCAGAGTTTCCTATGCACATCTTCAGTTCATAGAATACAAAATGCTTTTGCAACGGAGTAAAGACATAGAGTGTACAAATAAAGTTAAAGTTTCTTAGTCTATGGACTTATACTTGCAGTTTGTTTTAGCGATACGTTATTCTTGCCACGTCACCACTCAGCCGTGCTAGGCACAACCAGACTGCGAAGAAGTATTACATTTAAAGTAGTTGAATAATTGGGTGTAATGGTCGGTTTGGATGACTGACTTTAATGCCTTAGAACTCGACAAGTTTGAAATAAATGTTTGGAAATAATTTAAGTAGGCTAAATAACTTATGTTCCTGGTAAGAGAATATCATTATTAGGCCTATTAATTTATAATTTCAGTAAGTTATTTAAATAGTTCAAATCAATTCCTATAAAATCGAGAGTACGTACGTACATACATACTTACGTACATACGCGAGTAACATAATCTATATATAATATATAAAAGCGAAATACCACTCACTCACTCACTCATCACGATTTCTCAAAAACTACCGAACGGATTGAAATGGAATTTGGTATGTAGCTTCCTCTAGGGCCATAAAGTGCTCACTAAGAAAGGGTTTGAAAAAATTCGAAATTTTAGGGGGGTTTTGGGGGGATCAAAGTTATTAAAAAAGATTTCTTCAAAACTACCGAACGGATTGGAATGAAATTTGGTATGTAGCTTCCTCTAGGGCCATAGGTGTTCACTAAAAAAGGGTTTTAAAAAATTGGAAATTTTAAGGGGGTTTGGGAGGTTAAAATTACTAAATCACGATTTCAAAAAAATTACCAAAGAGATTGGAATGAAATTTGGTATGTAACTTCCTCTAGGGCCATAGGCGCTCGCTAAGTAATGGTTTCAAAAATTAGAAATTATAGGGGGGATCAAAGTTATTAAATCACGATTTCTTCAAAACTACCGAACGGATTGGAATGACATTTGGTATGTAGCTTCCTCTAGGGCCATAGGTGTTCACTAAAAAAGGGTTTTAAAAAATTGGAAATTTTAGGGGGGTTTGGGGGATCAAAGTTATTAAATCACGATTTCTTCAAAACTACCGAACGGATTGGAATGAAATTTGGTATGTAGCTTCCTCTAGGGCCATAGATGCTCACTAAGAAAGGGTATGAAAAATTTCGAAATTTTAGGAGGGGTTTGGGTGGATCAAAGTTACCACCACCACGGGCAACGCCGTACGGGTCAGCTAGTAATATATATATTCACCCCATCATCTGTAATACTTAAACAAACCCACCGTAGATTATACTTTGGGATTATGTTTACAACTTCAATCAATAATACAAGTCTTGTGAAGCTTGTTTCAACTCTTTTATTTATTCTACTTTACCAGAGAATTGTACAACCTTTAGCATTATGTTTGAATAATTTAATCGTTTTACATTGAATGGGAATTAGAAATTGATGAAATTTGTTTGTAGGCCGACATTCAAGAACGGTTATCAACTCCTATAAAAGCGAGTGTACGTCCGTCCAATACACACGTACGTACGTGGGTAACAATATAATATAGCAGCTAATTTCACCCATCATCTGTAATACTTAAACAAAACCTATCGCAGATTATATTTTGGGGTTATGTTTACAAGTTCAATCATTATAATTTCTTGTGAAGTTATTATTATTTTGTAATGAGTTCTAGAACTAATGCTTGCTATAATATGGTATAATATTTGCTTTGACTGTATTTACTGTTATAAACTGTATATACATACAACCTTTTATCGTCAATATATTCGTTTAGGCCTATACAAATTTAAAGAAGAGATACCTATTTTTTAACTTCGGAAACGTTCGTACATCTTCGTATAACATAATATTATGTTATATAAACATATTCGATTATTAATTTTTTCACTATAATATTAATAACTTCTAAATCATTTGATCTATCAATATGAAATAAAAAGGAATTTTAAAATAATATTTGTATCTTTATTTAAATATATAATAACGTATATAAATACAAAATTTTAACAAATAGGCCTACAGTTTTATAATCCTTTTAATTGTACATATTTACCAAGTTAAAAATCCCCGTCAGCATAGTTAGGTAGGCATAAGCCTGTTGTTTCTAAAGTTTTTTTTTTTTTTTGTTGATGTATTTCTGATGTGTATCTAATTGATCCGCCTGGGAATTTCCACGCGGCTTACTAGTCACATTCATATTCACCAGTGAGTAAATAGAAGAGCGACTCACTTTTGTAACATAATTAATTTTTAAAGGGTAAATTCCAATAGTAGCTAATTAATGATGTTACCTTAGATCCTTATAGAATTCTATTAGTTTCAAAATGGTATATACAACCATTGAAAATAATGAGGTCTCATACAACTTCGTTGATCATTTTGTATATTAATTATAATTTTTTAATTACTTTGACACACTTATTTTATCACAGTTATGATTTTAAATTAAAGATATTTCATAAAACAAAAAGTTTTACTATTCTAAATAATTCGACCACGCAGCTGAACAGCTGACGTGAGTTGAGCAAATTTCCAAAATTAAGTTTATAGGCCTATGTTTTAGGGTTTCAAAAAACAATTTGGGAAATAGGTCTATTCAAGACGGTGCTGAATAGCTGCAAAATGCTTAGCACCCCATTCCGCATATTGGGAGTATCTTCAATACACAAAGCATTGCGTGCTTCGCACGCCAACCCCCGTATTGGAAGTGTCTTTAATACACAATGCATTGCGTGCTTCGCACGCCAACCCTACAGTAGAAACCACCACATGGATTTGAACCGGGTACTTCTATGTATTTTACGTTTTGATCGATTTTGGGGGAACTAAGCGAGCTATAAGGTCGCGTAAAAAAAACAAAATGCGCAGAATAACATCCTACATTTATATTTGTAGAAAAAGCTCAAAACAAATTCATTCTCGTAAGAAAAATCTCAAAAAATAGTTACTTTCGCTCAAAAAACGTGCTTCCGATTGTTGGAATTTTTGGCTAACCAACTCGTCCGAGCGACGTAGACAACCAACATGTGTACCACATTTGGACCAAATCGGACTTAAAATGCTGCCGCTTGAGTGCGAACACATATATACATGTATACATATATATATATATGATTTTTAATGACACCCCAAAACGTGTTCTGGGGACCATGATCGGTGCTCATTTGCTACTCTCGACCTTGGGTCTTGGGCCACTGCAATAGATCATTTATCCTATAGAAATTCTAATAAAACCTAATCCTAAATCCTAATAAATGGCTATGTTAATTATTTACTAACCACAAATCAGCTACCGGTGTTAATATCAGCCAATAGGTAATATTATTAACAAAACAAATCTGTTTATTTATAACAAACCTTTACCTTAACTGTTGTTTATCATAAACTTAATAGTTATATACTAATCTTAACTCGTATATAAGTACATGTTATATTACATACTACCGTGGCTTTGAGTTATTTAGTAATTTTACTTTCTCACTATACTATAGGCCTAGTTGAGATTTTTGTGGAAATATCCGTTTTGGGACCCCCTGAGTCCAAAACAGTGGTTTAAAAAAAATGTCTGTCTGTATGTCTGTATGCCTGCATGTCTGTATGCCTGTAGGCCTATGTCTGTATGTCTTAATGTATACAAAGCTAAAGAGAAAAGAATTCGATCGATTAGGCCTGTATAGATGCACAAAAAAAGGTTTTGAACATTTTTGAAAAACATCCCCCTTTTTGGCCATTTTTACTTTCTTACTATACTATTGTCTATGCCTAGTATAGAGAAAGTATAGTGATCGAAAAAAAATCTATGTTGAGATTTTTGTGGAAATATTCGTTTTGGGACCCCTGAGTCCAAAAAAGTGTTTTTTACAAAATGTCTGTCTGTATGTCTGTATGTATGTATGTATGTATGTATGTCTGTATGTATACAAAGCTAGAGCAAAAACTATTCGATCGATTTCAAACAAATTTACACCAGATATGTCATGTAGGCCTGTATAGATGCACGAAAAACGGTTTTGAATAATTTTGAAAAACAAACCCCCTTTTTTGGCAAAAACACCCCAAAAAATCAGTTATAATTTTTTTATAAAAAAACGGCTCTAACGATTTTGATAAAATTTGGCTTATTTGGAGCCCTTACCGTACCCTACCATATGCAAAAGACGGCATCTTTCTAAAAATTCTCTTTTACCTAATAATAATAATAATAATAATAATAATAATAACTGATTTTTGGCCGAATAGGGGGTTGTTTTTCAAAATGTTTCAAAACTTTTTTTCCTGCATCTATACAGGGTGTTTAAAAAAAACGTTCCAAAACTTTGGGATATGATTCCTCATACAAAAAGTAAGAAAAAAGTTCCTATAAACATAGGTCCGAAAACGCTTCGTTTTCCAGATATCCGCCATTTTGATTTTTGTACAAAATAATTCATATCTAGAGAACGATTGAGTTCAAACTTGGTATAAAGTTTAACCTGACAATGATATAGCTCAAGAAAAATAAACGATTAAATCCAATCATGCGTTTCAAAATGGCGGCTGTTTGAAAATTACAAACCTAAATTACTCCAAAACCGTACATTTTAACGAAAAATGTCAAGACACCTTTTTTGTAGCCCTTTTGATTCCCTATCGGATGGTGTAACTGTCAAAACAATCAGATGAAGGATAATAGCTAAGTTAAAAGGTAATGACAACAAAATGTCCATACAATATTGTAGTATTTACTGTGTTGGAGGATGCCGGGTTGAATAAACCAATTACAGTAGTTCACATAACTTAACTGTTATCCTACATCCGATTGTTTTGACAGTTACACCATCCGATAGGGAATCAAAAGGGCTACAAAAAAGGTGTCATGACATTTTTCGTTAAAATGTACGGTTTTGGAGTAATTTAGGTTTGTAATTTTCAAACAGCCGCCATTTTGAAACGCATGATTAGATTTAATCGTTTATTTTTCTTGAGCTATATCATTGTCAGGTTAAACTTCATACCAAGTTTGAACTCAATCAGTCAAACCGTTCTCTAGATATGAATTATGTTGTACAAAAAACAAAATGGCGGATATCTGGAAAACGAAGCGTTTTCGGACCTATGTTTATAGGAACTTTTTTCTTACTTTTTGTATGAGGAATCATATCCGAAAGTTTTGGAACATTTTTTTTAAACACCCTGTATACAGGCCTATAATTGACGTGTTTGGTGCAAATTTGTTTGGAATCGATCGAATAGTTTTCTCTCTAGCTAATAATAATAATAATAATATTTATTAGTTAAACTACTTTAATATCACCTCTCCTACCGCTCCTACAATTATGAAGTTACAGTGAATCTATTTAGTAATTTAAATATGTTTGTGACAAAGTATGTGCCAGTTCCTGGTACCGTTTATTATAATTTAATTAAAAAGATGCTTAAAATACGTGTGTGTAAAAGAAGCAATTAGTTTCCGTATACATATCGCAAAGGAATTGTGTATATATTTGTACGTTTACTCTCTCATCTTCTGCCCTACAGATTTTTTCCTAGATATGTTTATTGCTAAATGTAATAAATTGTGTTTTCTCAGAAAGTCTAATTGGTGGATCGCTTAAAACAAACTTACGAGAAATATCTCTCTAAAAAATAAGTTGGTATTTCCTACAATGCAAATGGCTAGTTCTAAGTCTTAGAAAATATCAATATTATTTTAGTAGTTTATCAGATTTGAGTGCAGTTGCTATGGACAGCATTAATCAAAATCGATAGCTACTAGATGGGTAACATTTTCTTAGATTAGGTTCA
>JAGFPH010008466.1:1714-13845 GCA_018207615.1 Philaenus spumarius
CCCAATACGGGGGTTGGCGTGTGAAGAACGCAATGCATTGTTTATTGAAAATACTCCCAATATGGGGGTTGGCGTGTGAAGAACGCAATGCATTGTGTATTGCAAATTCTCCTAATACGGGGGTTGGCGTGTGAAGAACGCAATGCATTGTGTATTGCAAATTCTCCCAATACGGGGGTTGGCGTGTGAAGAACGCAATGAATTGTGTGTTGCAAATTCTCCCAATACGGGGTTTGGCGTGTGAAGAACGCAATGCATTGTGTATTGCAAATTCTCCCTATACGGGGGTTGGCGTGCGAAGCACGCAATGCATTGTTTATTGAAAATACTCCCAATACTGTAGTTGGCGTTCAATGCACTGTGCGTCGGCCGCTTCCCAAAGTGTTCAGTGTCAAGCTCACAAGTGCGTCCTTAGCAGTGAACGTGCTCAAAAGGTTTAAATTCAAATCTCCGGTCCTAACCTGACCCCCCTCCCCGAAAAGTTTTCCTGTCTACGGCATTGGTAATGTCTAAACGGTGGACGTTAAGAATCCTATTACTTAATTTCATTGCAATTAAAGAAGTTCACAATATACAGAATCTATTGACTTAGAGCTATTGTTTACCCGTATTTGGTGAACTCCAAAATTTATTAAAAGGATTTTTCGCGAGAACAATACATTTTCGTTAAAGTTTGCTAAACGAACGATTGTTAAAACTTTACGCCCCCCTCCACTTTCCTGTCCTCGAGGTATGTTGAGGCGCTCATTGTCTCGGCTCCCCCCTCTCCCCAATGCTTAGGTAATGTCTTACACACCCCGAAGGGACACTTTTATTTCTTTAAGCTGTACTTTACTTGACATAAATGATTTTTGGGACAAAGTTTCTTAACGCTGGTTGCGGTAGGGGTTAAAAAATAGAAAATGAAATGAGTAACGAAAAAAAGGGTTAATAATTGGTTGCCATGGCAATGACAAAAATAAAATACGAACGAAAAAAATACATTCAAGAAACATGTGTTTCCGTTCATCGATTTAAATAATTATAATCATTAGATAATTTATACATTATAGAAATGCAAAGAATGCAGGAACTGGTGAAAAAGTTTTCAGAACGGTTAATAACAGCACAAAAAATAATGTTTTAGTTACGTTTGGTGTTTTAATAAAAAAATAAGTTGACAAATATACCACGTGATACATTGTTAATGATTTTTGCTTATTAAACGAGCAATTCTTGTATATTTTCTATTCACCTATACTTAGTGACTTCAAAGGTGGTATATAAAAAAAGTAACCCCTATGTACAAATTCTCATAAAAATCGTTTGAGCCGTTAGCGAGATCCCCGAAATAAATTTATGAACAAATATACAAGAATTGCTCGTTTAATTCGTTTAATAAGATAAGATAATAATAATATTTACTGTTTACTTTCTTCAATTTGAAGTAATACGAAACATTTAAAACAAAAAGTGTTATTTAATTAATATTCCCTAGAGGTAAGGCATACTCACTGTAATAGATTTAACGTAAAAACATAAATATGACATTTGCAGGATTATTTTATACACATATTTGATGAAGCTCTTTAACCCGAAGAAAAGAATTCGCTTATAACGACGGTAGGCAAGAAGGGGCGAGATAGGCAATATGGTTGCTTTGTAAAGTATAGCAAACGGTGGTTGGCTCGCTTCCAAGCTGACGGGATATGAGTAGTTACCTGGTCTAAAGGCTTGAGATGTTTTGAATAATTTTACTGTAGTATTTCGGTATATATTACATATATATATATATTTTTTTTTTTTGAAAACCAACCTACGGGAACACTACTTTCATTCATCCTCAAATTTACATCGATTTTGTATACTGTATCATGTGAAACGGAAAGTATATATTCCACACGCTGCTATACACTTATTCGTGCGGAGAACGCAGGGGCCTCCCACAGTTATTGAACAAGAAAAAGACTCGCTAAGTTCTATTTTGAGTTAAGTTATAGAATAAATTTAATTAAAAACAAATAAAAAAAACTAAATGATTTCCACATTCAGACTGCACTAACCTTTAAAAATACATAATTGTTCACAATAATTATCTGATAATTATTACTCCAGTTTCAAGATGGTTGTTAGGTCTGCCGAGGTTTAAGTTTATATGTTTTTGGATTTCAACTATTTGGGAAATTTATCTACTCACGGAATCGCTGAATAGCTGCCTGCGTGGACGAATATATTAGTATAATTTGTTTGAAACTTAGTCTCCAACCCCGGCTCACCGGCGGCGTCTTTCCGCTCGACCTTGAGGCCTGAGCTTCATTTCGTTCGCAGCGGCCATACTTTTTACATTTTCATAGATTTTGGGGAACCATACGAGCTATATATAAGGTCGCGTAAAACACAAAATGTTACTACCGGTAGAAAACTGTGCTTCCGATTGTCGGATATTTTATCTAACAAACTTTTCCGATCATCCGAGCTATTTAGAAAACCAAAGTGTGTACCCAATTTGGACCAACTCGGACGTAAAATGCGGCCGTTAGAGTGCGAAGAAATACAGGGTGTACATAAAGTAACTTAGACACCCTTTATTATTTTTGTTATTGAAAATATGATAACAAAACATTGTATATATCTTGTATTGTAAAACAGGACACATTTTTTTATTTTTTTGTTTGTTTAACGTCCTGCTGTTTTGCACTTTAAGGCTAATGAAGATGGGACCTACAGTTTTACGTAAAATCCGAACCACTGCCAATGATGTCTGTTAAGAAACCATTTAGAAAATTAGTCGGGGTCAATGGGAATTGAACCCGGAACTTTTCCATTGATGGTTGCCATAACGATTGATAAAGTATTCACGCCTTAACAACCACGGTCATCGTGGATTATCTGAGCATTTATGATTTTGAGGGCTAGAGGAGAAAAGGGGCTTAAAATATTTCAAATATAAAGGTAGGTCATGCAATGCACAATTTAAAAGCGTATTAAAAGAGAGACAGAATTGCGTAAACTAGAGCTTAGTATCTTCGTTTCAAAGTAATGGACAATCAAAGATCTAGAAAATGATATTGTTATCATAACATCAAATCAGGTTATTAATTTGTTGATATTAGGAAGGTCGTATATTATTTTCCAAAATTTTTATTGTCCATTAATTTGAAACGAAGTAAGTTATTAAACTCACGTTTGCGCCATTGTGTTTCTCGTTTAATAAGCTTTTAAATGGTTTATTACATGACCTACCTTTATATTTGAAACTGTTAGCCCCCCTTACGTCCTTAGCCCCCCAAAAACACAGTGTCAGATATGTGGGGCGACCTGAGATCCGTGTATATACATATGAACTCAGGGAGCCACTGAGCCCCTAGTTGGCGGCAGACATTAGTGAAGAGTAACGTATCACTGCAGACTGGAAAAACGCCAGTCAGTGGAAGGACCGCAAGGAGGTGGCAACGCTATTCTTTGGTTTGAGATTACGTTAATAATTAATGGGTAAATTTGTCATTATGGTTGGCTAGTAAAGCACCAGGGGGCTACCGACTTTGTGGGGGGCCTTTGGTGACAAATTACCAACCACAATGTAGTTCGCGATTTAATAATTAAGGGTCGGCTCTAGTAAAACAGAAAGCAACCTGCGACTCCAGCGTAGCGGCGGTAGGTTACGCGGACATTGCTCATCCTAAATCCATTTAAAACCCGAAATTGTTCAAATAGCGTTTTCATAAAAATACCAAACTCTTGGGGACAAAATTCTTCATCCGAATGGCTTGATAATTTTTCGCTATAATTAATAGTTACATCGTAAAAAAATATTTAATGTCACCCTATAGCGGC
The DNA here is from genome assembly GCA_018207615.1 of Philaenus spumarius. Lineage (NCBI taxonomy): Eukaryota > Metazoa > Arthropoda > Insecta > Hemiptera > Aphrophoridae > Philaenus > Philaenus spumarius. The sequence continues at coordinate 5,528 of JAGFPH010008466.1, forward strand.
GGTAGGTTACACGGACATTGCTCAGCCCAAATCCATTTAAAACCCGCAATTGTTCAAATAGCGTTTTCAAAAAAATACCAAACTCTAGAAGACGAAATTCTTCATGCAAATGGCTTGGTACTTTTTCGCTTTAACTAATAGTGACAACATAAAAAATTATTAAAAATTAATTTTTTAAATTGTTAATAAATATTAAACAAAATGTTTTTCTTAATTTTGGAAAAGCCATTTGCATGCGTATTTACCATAGCTTTAAAATGACATATCGTTCATAATTATCCGATCAAAAATAAAGGAAAAATATGGACTTTAATTTAACATTGGTCTTATGGAGTATCAACCAACATGGCCGACAGCTAGAGCCGACCCTTAATACAAAAGCTCGGTAGGGCTTTGCATGGCCACATGTAACCTCACCGTTAGTTTCACTTAGTTAATTAAATTATTATAATTTTATAAATAAGACTAGCTGACCCGTACGGCGTTGCACGTGGTGGTTGGTATTTTCAGTCTTTTTAACGTAATTGTATTCTTTTTAAGTGTTCAGTCATTGAGTGGTATTTGGCTTTTATATACATAGATCTTAAATAATAAAAGCACTATTGTCTTAATAATAAAAGATCTGAAATCATGATTTTAGTAACTTTGATCTCCCCAAACCCCTCCTAAAATTTCGAAATTTTTCATACCCTTTCTTAGTGAGCACCTATGGCCCTAGAGGAAGCTACATATCAAATTTCATTCCAATCCGTTCGGTAGTTTTGAAGAAATCGTGATTTAATAACTTTGATCCCCAAACCCCCTTAAAATTTCCAATTTTTTAAAGCCCTTTATTAGTAAGCACCTATGGCCCTAGAGGAAGCTACATACAAAATTTGATTCCAATCCGTTTGGTAGTTTTGAAGAAATAGTTTTTTAATAACTTTGATCCCCCTAAACCCCCGTAAAATTTCGAATTTTTTCATACCCTTTCTTAGTGAGCACCTATGGTCCTAGAGGAAGCTACATACCTAATTTCATTTCAATCCGTTCAGTAGTTTTTGAGAAATCGTGATGAGTGAGTCAGTGAGTAAGTGAGTGGTATTTCGATTTTATATATATAGATGTTTGTTACAAAATAGCCTCATCAAGGCTGGCTTCGGATGCAGCTGATAATTTGGTTTACCAGAATTTCCTTGGGGAAATAATTAAGTATTCAAAGATCCACGTGGTCAGACAACCTCCTGTGGGCCCAATACGTTGCATATGTCAAAACATGTGTCCTGATATCTAACACAAGATATATACAAAGGTTTGTTAACTTATTTTAAGTAACAAAAATAATGAAGGGGGTTTGAAGGACTTTATGAACACTTTGTATATATATATTTATTTATACAATTTTTAATAGCACTCCAAAAAATGTTCAGGGGACTATGATCGGTGCTGTTTGAGTGCTCCCGACCTTAAGTCTCTGCAATCGTTCATCTAAAAACAGGTTACATTAAATCTAATCTTACAGAAGAAACAAAGTAAATTCAACACAACATTAGTAACTCCACCCCCTCAACTTTACACTAAACCTCATTAGCCTTCGCGTAAGCCTTTACTTTTCCTAATCATTAAGCAAATCTCAACCCTTTCTGCAACAAGGAGCCCGAGCAAACATTTCATTGTTACACGGTGGAAATTAAACCGTCGTTCCTTCTCTTGAGCTTCACCCTCCGCTGAGCTGTCTCGCGATGCATAATTCACTCACCGGAAGACAAACTTTTACATTTTACAAACAGGAAGTAAAGTGTAAGACGTAGCGGTGTTATAATTTTACTTTGTAGCGATTAAACGGAAGCCTAGAGCGTTTATAGCTGTTGTGACAGGCTGCACTCGGGTTGGGAGTAATGAGAATGCACGAATCGTCAGTTAACACGTTCACTGCTACGCAAATTTCGTATTTCCTACGCTAGGAGCTGACCTTCTATTTCTTATATTTATAGCCTAAATGAGTAGAAATTATTTTATTTTTGAACCTTTCTACTTAATATTCACTAATATTTTAAAGCGGACGCACACGTGCTCCCATAGCACATATTTTAAAAAATTGGCATGCGAAGCACGCAATGCTCTGTGTATTGAAAATACTCCCAATACTGTGGTTGGCGTGAGAAGCACGCAATGCACTGTGTATTGAAAACACTCCCAATACTCGGTTGGCGTGCGAAGCACGCAATGCACTGTGCACTGAAAATACTCCCAATACTGTGGTTAGCGTGCGAAGCACGCAATGCACTGTGCACTGAAAATACTCCCAATACTGTGGTTGGCGTACAATGCACTGTGCGTCGGCCGCTTCTCATAGTGTTCAGCGTCAAGCTCACATGTGCGTCCTTACAGTGAACGTGCCAAGTGGAATATTTAAAAACAAACATTTTTACATCCATCATTTAATTCCTGTCTTAATTTGTTTTATTATTCTTTGCTAACACTACATTTTATTATTTACCATTTAGAAAATTGAAATAAATGTTTTATGTTCACTAATCTTTTCTTTAATTTAAACTTAAATTTTAAATTGTGCATTACAAAAAATAACTCTTACATAAGTATAATTAAAAAGGATAAAGATACAGTAATTAGAAACAAAAATTACCAAACTAAATATCGGGGTTTTATGGCTATATAGTATTTATTATATTTAACAAAAATTTTTGTTGAGATTTCCATACTAGGATTAATTTATTTTTGAATTTTGTCTATAAAAATAGATATAGTAGATGTACGCTGCACATTTTGTGTTTTTACTCTACCGTATAGCCCCCGTCTGGTTCGCTTGAAATCGATCAAATTGTAAAATACCATCAAAGTAACCGGGTTCAGCTTGTGATGGCCTGGATGTCAACTCGCGAAGCGAAGCCGTTTATAATCTGAACCGGTAAGGTTGTGGTGCAACTCGCAAAGAGGAGTCCATAATCCGAGGACACAAGGTCCAAGTTCACAAGGTCAAGGTCACAAGGTCGAGGTCGCAAGGTCGAGGTCGCAAGGTCGAGGTCACAAGGTCGAGGTCACAAGGTTGAGGTCGCAAGGTCGCGGTCGCAAGGTCGAGGTCGCAAGGTCCAAGTGCACAAGGTTGAGATGCAAACTCACAAAGCGCAGTCCTAAATCTGAAGTCACAAGGTCGACGTCGCAACGACAAGGTGCAAACTTTCAAAGCGCGGTACTTAATCTGAAGTAACAAGGTCAAGGTCGCAAGAACCAGATGAACACTCGCAAAGCGCGGTCCTTAATTAGAGATCAAGAGGTTGAGGTTCAAAGAAGCAGTAGAACAAAGCAGCGGAACAAAGCAGCGCGTGATCCGGGGCTGGAGGCTTAGGTGCAAACTAATTCTACCAATATATTTCGTACACGTAGACAGCTATTCAGCACTGTCGTGAGTAGACAAATTCCCCAAATAGTTGCTTGAAACCCTAACAAATAAACTTAATTTTAAAAATTCTACCAACTCCCGTTAGCGTGATAAAATTATTTTTAAAAGGTTTCTTGTTCAATTACGGATTTCGAATGACTTGTAGTATATCTCTCATTGTTGATGTCGAGGAACGAAAATGGAACATCCTTAACATACTCTGACAGCGAAAAATGTGATTAGACACTCATTTGGCCTATCCATGTATTTATATTTGTTTTTATTCATGTCCTACTTCATTCCCCCCCCCCCCCCCCCTTATCCAACCAACTACCAGAAATTGCATTACCTTAATTCTATTTATATAATATGCAAGGCTAGGACACCTCTTATAAACAACTAGTGGTTTCGCCCCTGCTCGCTTACCCGACCAAACTAGGCAGTCATGGCGAAACCAATGCAAACAGATTATTGTATACGCTGATATTTTCACAGAAATCACCACTGGTGACCTATACATAGCTAATGTAAGACAGAGACACGACCATCACAATAATTCAAATTGCGGCATGCGTTGTAATTTCACCATTAATATTTAAATAATACTCAACAGTTCAAACAAATTTTGATATTACCAACTAAAGGAAACAATATAACATGTAATACCAGATGTTTGACTTAAGCCTTTTGTTTGCTTTTACTTAATCTAAAACAAGGGTTAGTTGTGAATAATAATTATATGATTCTAAGTTTGCCAAATTTGTTGTAAATAAACGTGTTTTGGTTCATTGTAGGCCTGGCCTAAAGTACAGTAACCAAGCTGTTGGTTGTGAAGAATAATAAACCGGTTATAAATTTGCCAGGTTGGTTGATATGGTAATGAATGTAAACAAAAATGGGTTGCTAAGTCCTTATTCCCAAAGGAATTTCAATGTTTTTACCCTTTAAAATACAAATTTTCCAAACTCCTTTCTCAGTGTGCGTCCATGACAATATCTATGTATATAAAAGCGAAATACCACTCACCCACTCATCACGATTTCTCAAAAACTACCGAACGGATTGGAATGAAATTTGGTATGCAGCTTCCTCTAGGGCCAAAGGAGCTCACTAAGAAAGGGTTTGAAAAAATTCGAAATTTTAGGGGGGGTTAGGGGGAATCAAAATTGTTAAATCACGATTTATTCAAAACTACCGAACGGATTGGAATGAAATATGGTATGTAGCTTCCTCTAGGGCCATAGGTGCTCACTCAGAAAGGGTATGAAAATATTCGAAATTTTAGGAAGGGTTTGGGGGGATCAAAGTTCCCAAAATCATAATTTCAGATCTTTTATTATTACGACAATAGTGATTTTATTATTTAAGATCTATATATATAAAAGCCAAATACCACTCACTGACTGAACACTTAAAATGGATACAATTACGTTAAAAAGATTGAAAATACCAACCACCACGGGCAACGCCGTACGGGTCAGCTAGTAAGAATATATAGCTCAAAACTTTTGTATTTGTATCTTAGGTAGCTTTTGCTCTATTTGATTCTACGTCAGACAGTACAAAACTGCTTTTATACAGGCTGTCCCCGAACTCTCTGGACCCCTTTTGTGGATATGTTCTTGGGATCCAGACAAACATATTTCACAATATAAACATGGGTCTACGGTGCTTATTTTTCCGTCCGTCTGTCTGCATGTGTTTTTTAAGGTGTAAAATTTAATTTAATTTACGTAAATTAGCAGATAAATTTAATAAAATCGGTTCCTGTTCAGTAACTGCAGCAATTGTTGCGATATCTGACCCAAAACGCATTAAAATATTTTGTTTCTAGAGCAATTCTGGGTATTGTTAACAACTACCTAGAAATACAATTTCCCTTTTTTTTTTGTCAATATCTCTGTTATCCTTTGAGCTACAGACAAAATAAAAAAACATTGTGTTTGTCATTAAAAAAGTAAACGTTTTTGTCTCTTGTAACTTTTTCGTAAAGTAAGCGGTTTTTGAGATATTTGACATTACAAATTATAAACAGCCGCCATTTCGAAAATATTTAAAATAATTTTCTAATTTTGTGTACAATGATAAAAGGTTCTGCAACAAATATTTTTACAAAGTTTGAGCTCAATATCTTTTTCTACTTCCAAAAATATTAAGTATTTTGTAAAAAACTCATACAGACAGACAGACGACAAAATAAGCTCCGTAGACCCATGTTTATATTGTAAAATATGTTTGTCTGGATCCCAGGAACATATCCACAAAAGGGGTCCAGAGAGTTCGGGGACACCCTGTATATAGAGATTTAACACCTTTATTTAGACAAATTTACATACCAAACTACGACAAAGTCGGTTCTATATTTTCCTTCTTAAGCTAACCGGTCGAACTGTAAGACCGAGCGTTCTTTTGCACCATCATAGTTTCAGTTCTACCTCGTTGAAACAAAAATAAATTAAAAATAGCAAAACAAAACAGTTCACGTTACCAGTAATTTCAATAAATAAGGCATTTTTGTATAAAACCTGAGCGTACCTATACGCGGTCCGTAACTATTGTATTGATTAGCTTATTTGCGCACTGACCTGGTTTAGCCCAGAGTTAGAGCTTTGCTGAAATCGTTTTGCAATACAATTTCCCGTGGCACAGTTCGGATTTTCCGCTACAGTAGAAAGTAAATGCTATTTTCTGACTAAAAATAAAAATAACTCTTTCATTAACGACTCGCTTCGTTCGCCAATCCTTACAGTGACATATGGTGATTAAAATGCCAATACCAAAATTCCTGATTTTGTTTATAATTTTTACATTTTTCTATTTTTAATAGAAATTTTTACGGAAATGATGATTGATACAGTATGATTGACATAATGTAAGATATAGATCGAAGTAGACATGCAATATCCCCAGCATTTGTCCACAAATCCCTAATTTTGTCCATAATTTTTAATTTTTTTCTTTTCTTTACAGGAATTTTTAATTTTTTCATAGTAAAAAGTAGCCTAAAATATTCCTGAAAAGTTATCTACACGTTAATGAAAGTTTCGTCAAAATCAGTTCAGCCATTCCGGAGATAAGCCCGGCCAAACAAACAGATTGACAGACAACAAATTTATCACTGTGTGTTTATGTTTTGGTAATTTGTGAATAACGATATGAGCTTAGAAACAAGCTTATATTTTCAAATCACAGACAGACACTTCAATTATATTTATATGTACAGACTAGCTGACCCGTATGGCGTTGCCCGTGGTGGTTGGTATTTTCAGTCTTTTTAACGTAATTGTATTCTTTTCAAGTGTTCAGTCAGTGAGTGGTATTTGGCTTTAATATATATAGCCCATAACTAAAGAAAGGTAATCATTACCTTAGCATCGTTTGGGTTTATAGATAAACATTGACCGAGTATATCGAATTACGAATGTTATAGAAAAAGCACTTGCAGGACGGAAAGTTTGATCATCTTTGCTCCTGGATGTATCACATTTGATTAAAGCCTCGGCTACGATACGAGCGGTGAGCGGCGGGCGGTGGGCGGCGGGCGGCAGTAGCAGGTGCAAGCGGCGCACGAAAATTATCTAACTGATGGAGTTTCCTTGTTAAACACGGTTGGCTGGCTACGATACAAGCGGCGGATGTGCGTTGGCTAACGCTCGCCGCTCAGGATCAAATCAGTTAGATAATTTTTCGCTTGCCGCCCGACGTTCATGGGTTTCTTTACTTTCAACAAACATATGACATTGGTTAAAAAGGCAAAATTAAGTATTTTTGATACGTATACGTTCATGGCATACTAACGACCACTTATATACAAAATTTCAAGAAAATCCGATGGTAAACAAAAAACATGCTAATTTTTCGAGTATACTTTCGGAATTTTGTATTCGGTTCAAGGAATAATTTATTCTTTAAACACCATGAATTATGGAATAAACAACACAAATGGATTAAAACTTTCTGTTATGGGACTATTTTCCATTGTTATTTTCACAGGAAGCATATATTTTAAAATTACTCCCTCCCCAGGTTATACCTGAATTTCTGTTAAAGTCCAAATTTCAAGAAAATCCGACGGTAAACAAAAAGATGCTAATTTTTGCGAGTATACTTTCGGAATTTTGTATTCGCTTCAAGGATTTATTTATTCTTTAAACACCATGAATTATGGAATAAACAACACCAATGGATTAAAACTTTCTGTTATGGGACTACTTACCATTGTTATTTTCACAGGAAGCATATATTTTAAAATTACTCCCTCCCCGGGTTATACCTGAATTTCTGTTAAGTCCAAATTTCAAGAAAATCCAACGGTAAACAAAAAGATACTAATTTTTGCGAGTATACTTTCGGAATTTTGTATTCGGTTCAAGTATTTATTTATTCTTTAAACACCATGAATTATAGAATAAACAACACCAATGGATTAAAACTTTCTGTTATGGGACTACTTACCATTGTTATTTTCACAGGAAGAATATATTTTAAAATTACTCCCTTCCCGGGTTATACCTGAATTTCTGTTAAAGTCCAAATTTCAAGAAAATCCGACGGTAAACAAAAAGATACTAATTTTTGCGAGCATACTTTCGGAATTTTTTATTCGGTTCAAGGGTTTATTTATTCTTTAAACACCATGAATTATGGATTAAACAACACCAATGGATTAAAACTTTCTGTTATGGGACTACTTACGATTGTTATTTTCACAGGAAACATATATTTTAAAATTACTCCTTATAATTTTGGAATTTATCATTCTGTTCAAGAGTTTATTTGTTTTTTAAACCTCATAAAGGATTTCAACTTTCTATTGTGGGACTGTTTAACATTGTTATTTTCACAGTAGGTATATATTTTTAAAATACTCTCTACCAGGGTTACACCTTAATTTATGTTAAAATCCAAATTTCAAGAAAATCCGACTGTAAACAAAAAA
>JAGFPH010008466.1:36239-50847 GCA_018207615.1 Philaenus spumarius
TCGAACCGGGTACTTTTATGGTATTTTACGTTTTGATCGATTTTGGGCGAACCGAACGAGCTATAAGGTTGCGTAAAAAAACAAAATGTGCAGAATAACATCCTACATTTATATTTTAAAAATAAAAAAATAGAGAAAAAATTCTCGTAGTAAAAATCTCAAAAAATAGTTACTTCCGGTCAAAAAACGTACTTCCGGTTGTTGGATTTTTTTGGCTAACGAACTCGTCCGAGCAACGTAGACAACCAACATGTGTACCAAATTTGAACCAAATCGGACTTAAAATGCGGCCGCTAGAGTGCGAATACACATATATATATATGATTTTTAATGACACCCCAAAACGTGTCCTGGGGACCATGATCGGTGCTCATTTGTTACTCCCGACCTTAGGTCTTACCATTAGGGCCACTGCAATAGCTCATTTTTCCTATGGAAATTCGCTAATAAGTGAAATCGATTGAACAGTTTTTTAGTCTATAGAGGACAAAGAAACAAACATTATATCAAAGCCCACTAAAGAATACCGTTGCGAGGCGGCCAATAGGATGGGCGCGCAGCGTTGCCATATCTACTAGCCTCGAACACTCCTGGTATTTACCGCTCGAGGCTTGATCGCACAGTTTAAAGAATTATAAATGCGTTGAGTCAACCGCAGTCAGTTAGAAGCGTGGGAAGAACGTGACAACGTCGCACTACGGCGATTGGAGAGTTCAAGGTCTCGGTGTACACAAGCAAGTCCCTCAACGGTATTCTTTAGTGGGCTTTGATATAATTTATATATAGAGATTCTACTGAAATATTTCGATTCCTAGGATGTCTTTGTAACTTCACAACTAAACATATACACGATTTGGAAAAAAATATTTCGATTACGCAGCTGAACCGCTGACGTGAGTTGAGCGAATTTCCAAAATTAAGTTTATGTGCTTTAGGGTTTCAACCAACTATTTGGAATTGATCTACTCACGAAAGCTCTGAATAGCTGCCTATGTGTACGAAACACATTAGTAGAATCGGTTTGCAGATAGGCCTCCAGTTTTGACTCGCACACTATTGAAACACTCGATTTGCGAGTTTGAACCTCCGCCTTGTGACCTTGGATTATGGACTTCGCTTCGCTCACAGCCTACAAACTCGGTCGTCGTCCTTGGATCAGAAGGTTTTTATTCGGCTCCGTCTATTTGAAACTTGTAATTTTATGGTATTTTACGTGTTGATAGATTTTGGGGGAACCAAGCAAGGTCGTGTGAAAAAAATGTGCACGATAATATCAAAACATTTTTATTTCCAGTCAAAAAACGTGCATCCGGTTGTTTGATTTTTTGGATAACGAACTCTTAGACAACCAACGTGTGCATAAAATATTGATAAAATAGAACTTAAAACGCGGCCGCTAAAGTGCGAACACATAATGTATATACAATTTTTAATGACACCCCAAAACGTGTTGTATGGGCCAGGATCGGTGCTCATTTACTACACCTAACCTTAGGTCTCACCATAAGGGTCACTGCGACAGCGCATCTTTCCTATGAAAATTCGAAAAAAAATTTAAAGTAAACGCTTGAAATGTCTGTTTATTCTATTACTAAGGAAACCCCTGCATGTTCCGCACGTCAACCTCGTTAGATCCTTCTATACACATAATCATGTTATGTTTTCTTTACAATAAAGGTCTAGGATTAATAATAACCCCAAAGCTAAGTTGGTAAATAATGTTAAATGTTTAAATCAAATTATTTCGTATATTTTACAACAGCAGTTATAATGAAGGTTAAACGAACAGGCAAATGACTCAGGTCTGCACTTTAATAAAAACCTAACCTGAAAGTTAGAAATACAAATAATTGCTTCGTAGTTTGAAATCAGCTGTTAATGGAAATATTAGAGCAAATAGCTATTTTATCTGTTATTTTATTCAATTGGCTGCTATGGTAATAAATGTAAATACATGTGTTGGTGCATCAATCCAGGGCTAACCTAAGAATTTTTTCCGACTAAATTTACAAATATTGGAGTAAAAAATGTTTTATCAAAATGAATTATAGCCTATGCTACTCAGGGATAGTGTAGCTTTTTATTAGTAAAACTATTTTTTCAATCGGTTTTGTAGTTCCAGAGATTACCCCCTACATACAAACAAACAAATTTTATCTCTTTTTAATATTAGTGTAGACTTGACATAAAATTACATTTTTATATAAATTAACATGATTAACCTCCATCCCTGATATTCTCTAACCGAGGGAATTACAAAATACAATTACACCAGGAGTAAGACAGCAAACAGCCATCCACAACAAGGAACCATAGTTGATCACCTAATACATATTCATGTCATGCGACGAAACACTCCAAATAATGTAGAACGCAACGACTCGAAGAATTCGCTCTCGACCCAACAACATTCTTCAATTCATGAAATCAGGAGAAATAAATGTCAAATAATTACGTTCGAAAATATTTTGTTAATTCATGTCCATTATAATATTAACTTAACAATATATTTTAAATGGATTTATCTGTTTAATCAGATAAAAAAATTTCTAACATATCCTTTTAGCAAATTTGCATAATATAAAAGATGAACTATTGCAGTGACCCTTATGGTGGGACCTAAGGTCGGGAGTAGTAAATGTGCACCGATCTTGGTCTTCAGAAAACGTTTTGGACTGTCATTACTAATGTTATATCTATATAAAAGCGAAATTCCACTCACTCACTCACTGACTTACTCATCACGATTTCTCAAAACCTACCGAACGGATTGGAATGAAATTTGGTATGTAGCTTCCTCTAGGGCCATAGGTGCTTACTAAGAAAGGGTTTGAAAAAAATCGAAATTTTAGGGGGGTTTGGGATCAAAGTTATTAAATCACGATTTCTTCAAAACTACCGAACGGATTGGAATGAAACTTGGTATGTAGCTTCCTCTAGGGCCATAGGTGCTCACTAAGAAAGGGTATGAAAATTTTCGAAATTTTAGGCGGGGTTTGGGGGGCATCAAAGTTACTAAAATCATAATTTCAGATCTTTTATTATTATGACAATAGTGCTTTTATTATTTAAGATCTATATATATATATAAGCCAAATACCACTCACTGACTGAACACTTAAGAAGAATACAATTACGTTAAAAAGACTGAAAATACCAACCACCACGGGCAACGCCGTACGGGTCAGCTATATATATATATATATATATATCCAGAGTTTTCATAAAGTCCCTTTAACCCCCTTTATTATTTTTGTTGAATAAGTTAACAAAACTTTGTATATATCTTGTGTTACATAACAGGACACATTTTTTGACATAGGGTATCTGAATCTTTATGATTTTGTACAAAAGAAAAAAAAGGTTTGTATCAGAACACCAAAACAAAACAGAACAATAATTTGGCTCTGAAGTAATTTAGCTTTTATCAAATAACTCGGAAAGTTACAGGAATAGTAAAAACCCGTTGTGTTGTAATTGAAAGAAGATCGTTTTTTTTAAAAAGTTGGTGGTTTTAGAAATATTTTACATTACAAATTTTAAACGGCCGTCATTTTGAAAACATATGAAAAAACGTTTCACTTTTTCGTACACGAGTAAAAGATGTTATACCAAAATTTGCGTTCAATGTATTCTCTACATAAAAAGATATTGTAAAAACAATATAATGTTAAATAACTGGAAAACGAAGCATTTCCGAACCTATGTTTATATGAACATTTTTCTTTATTTTCACTGGTAGAACACGTCCAGAAAGTTTCTCCATTTCTTTCTCAATCACCCTGTACATATAGTATTACTTCTGTACCACCCTGTATTACTTCTACGTAGATTATTTGTTGCAGTTAGTAGTTTAGCCGGTAGTAGTCTTTACGTAATTTAATTTCTAGCCTCCATCCAGCCCCCTAGCCTCCAACCAGCCCCCGTGAAGATGGCGACATTAATATTCATCTACCCAGCGTGGTACGCCCTAATGAACATGTTGGTAAATTATTGTCGGATTTGTACAAAATAATTCAGCATCTTCGGTGTTCTGTCTTACTAAACGGTGCTAACGTTAGGAATACACTTGTTTTGACCGTGAAGTTCTTACAACATGTACAAATTTTAGTCCTTTTCACTGTCAAGTTTCTACAACATATCCTAGTAAAAAAATAGGACGCCAATAAATTCTTTACTGTTGGAAATTAATGGCAACTACTATTGCCAAAGTGTTGTTATGATTTAGTGGGTATGATGATTTTAATATTAAAACTAAAGGTCCCTGCGTGCTACACACGCCCACCCCATGCTATCTCCATAGAATATTCAAGTAGAGGTTAGGATTATGATTATAAAGTAAGTTAATATTTAAAATAATAATAAACTTCTGAATTAAAGTATTAAGTCATGACATAACAACCTTTAGCCATAAGGTGTACACCTATTAATAGTGTTGTTGTTTTAGGTGTTTTAATAATGTTTTGTCGATCTCTATTGAACGAGAGATTCTGATGATGGGACAGACATACCGAAACGCGTCAAATTAATCTACAAAAAGAGGTAAACGACGGAATAATATAAGGTATTGTACCATTATATTGCAATTTAAAAACCTGGATATAGAACACATTTATTAAATTAATAGGAGAAACCCCCTGCGTGCTCCGCACGCCAACCCAGTTGGAACCTTCTATAAACATGTTATGTTTTCTGTATAATAAAGAAGTAGGATTAATAATAACCTCAAAGCTAAGATGGTAAATAATGTTAATTATGTTCAAATCAAATTATTTCGTATATTTTTATAACACCAGTTATAATAAAGATTAAAAGAACCAGCAAGGCTCAGGTCTACACTTCCATAAAAACCTAATCTAAAAGTTAGAAATACAAATAATTGCTTTAAAGTTTGAAATCAGCTGTTTTATCTGTTATTTTATTGAATTGGTTCATATGGTAATAAATGTGTTGCTTCATAGGTCCTAGGCCCAACCTAAGATTTTTTCTGACTAAATTTATAAAAATATTGAAATAAAAAATGATTATATCAAAATGAATTACAGCCTATGTTACTCAGGAATAGTGTAGCTTTTTATTAGTAAAACTATTTTTTCAATCGGTTCAGTAGTTCCAGAGATTCCCCCTACATACAAACAAACAAATTTTACCTCTTTATAATATTAGTATAGAAGAAACTTTTAACAAGTATATTCGTAAAACTAATAATTTTCGTGAAGTTTGTACTTCATCTTCACTAAGAATTCATGAATTCTTAAAAGAAATAAAACGGTCATAACTTAGTAAAGAACAAGTGTCGTGACCGATGATGACCGAGAAGCACTGTGTCAGCATATTTCAGTTAGAAGCGGTAAAGTTCTGACCTGCCAAGTCAGCCTGACATTTCCGGCAACATATTGTGTACAGTTTTGATGCCTGTTTTGAAGAAAACTAATTTAATACTTTACACAAGTCTGAAGCCGTCTTGAGTATTTCCACGACAGGTGATTGTGATTTTACGTCAGAGATGTGTAAAGTTTTACGCGGAAAGTAACTAACAAAACTAACTACAGTACTCAGCTAAACAAAGTACAAAACTTGACCCGAAATTGTAAATAAACTTATTTTCAGCGTATAATATGAATCAATGTATCTGTTACAGGAAAAGTAGCTTCTCCAGCAAGAGTTGCCTCTGGCTAGGTAAAGTCGACTACTACTGGTCTTTTTCAGTTAAAGTTGATTAAAAGCGAAAAGTGATGAATTTCGATTAACATTTACTAGTCAGAGTTGACTATACCTAGGGAAAGTATACTATTACCACCTTGAGATAGTAAAAGTTGACTTTTTACAATTAAACGGTTACTACTTAGGGATCGGCTCTAGTAAAACAGAAAGCAACTCCCTATAGCGGCGGTAGGTTACGCGGACATTGCTCATCCTAAATCCATTTAAAACCCGCAATTATTCAAATAGCGTTTTTTAAAATATACCAAAATCTTGGGGACAAAATTCTTCATCCGAATGGCTAGCTAATTCTTCGCTATAATTGATAGTTACAACGTAAACAAATATTAAAAATCACCCCATAGCGGCGGTAGGTTACACGGACATTGCTAAGCCTAAATCCATTTAAAACCCGCAATTGTTCAAATAGCGTTTTAAAAAAATACCAAACTCTTGGGGACGAAATTCTTCATGCGAATGATTTGGTAGTTTTTCGCTATAATTAATAGAGACAACATAAAAACAATATTAAAAATCAATGTTTTAAATTGTTAATAAATATTAAACAAAATATTTTCCTTAGTTTTGAAAAAGCCATTTGCATGCATATTGACCATAGCTTTAAAATGACATATCGTTTATAATTTTCCGATCAAAAATAAAGGAAAAATTTGGATATTAATTTTTTAAATTTAACATTGGTGTTATGGAGTGTCAGCTAACTTGGCCGACAGCTAGAGCCGACCCTTAATACAAACAAATAAAGTAAACGGTACCAGAAACTGGATCATACTCTCTCACAAACACATTTACATTATTTAACAGATTCACTATGACTTCATAATTGTGTTAAGGTAGGAGAGAGAGGATACATTAAAGTAGGGCTAATAATAAATATTATTATTGTCAGCTGAATTAATACAAAGCTAGAGAGAAAACTATTCGATCGATTTCAAACAAATTTGAATCAAACATGTCAATTATGCCTGTATAGATGCACGAAGAAGGTTATGACAAATTTTGAAAAACAAATCCAATTTTTGGTAAACAAACCACCAAAATCAGTTACTGTATTATGGTTATTATTAGCTAAACGAGAATTTTGAAAAAGATGCGGTTTTTCGCTTATGGTAATTTACCAATAGTAAGCAAAATGTTATTAAAATCGTTAAAGCCATTTTTTAATAAAAAAATAATAACAGATTTTTTTGGGGTTTTTTGGCCAAAAAGGGGGTTGTTTTTCAATATGTTTCAAAACCTTTTTTGTGCATCTATACATGCCTAATTCAAATTTTTGGTGTAAATATGTTCGAAATCGATCAAATAGTTTTTCCTTTAGCTTTGTATATACACACTTTTTTGGACTCAGGGGGTCCCAAAACGGATATTTTCACAAAAATCTCCACATCGATCTTTTTTGCGATCACTATTATTCTCTATACTATAGTATAGTGAGAAAGTAAAATGAAACCTTTATAATACAAAGAGAGATAAAAACTGTTAAAACTTATTACAGCAAGGTAAAGGTTAGTGACACTTTGAGTTGCAGAGCACATCTTTCTACTTACACTTGTACTTCTTGGGTTTGCATTTAGTGTTTCAAGAGCATATGAAAAGTTGCAACACTAATCACAGCTATTGTTTTATCGTTAGGTTTATTTATCCATCAGCTAAATTGTCCTAACCTAACCTGAATCCTTAGTCACAGTTGCGCTACAAGAAATAGACAAGTAATGGCGACTGCCTGGCGGGGACTATGCGTGGTCGAATTATTTATTAGCGAATTTCCACAGGAAGTGTATATATATTTACACTTTTTTATCATTATTGCGTCTATACAAAAAGCAGTCGTGTTGCGTCCACCAGTAATAGTGGAGTAAATGATATTATTACTATAGTATATATGGGTTATTATAAGTGAAAATCATGGTTCTTACTTTAGTTTTTTATATATACGTCACAATAAAAAGTGAATGTAAAAGTTTAAATCTCTATCATTGTTGAATCCGTTCAAAACCCCATCATTATTGCGTCTACTGTATATAATTAACCAAACTCATGTACTATTGCTTCCATGCAGGTATATCACTAACCAAAACCAGCTACAGTGGCGTCCTGCGACGTTGCCATTTATTTATACCTGATTCTACCCTAACCATATCCTTTCGGCAGTCCTTGGTAACCAATTTCCTTTATGATGTACAGAAGTAAACTTCGTAGTTTGGGTCTATTTCGAAAATGACATCATACATATTTTTCAGCAGTAAACTGTAGCTCTTTATTCACGTTTGACGAAGCCTGCTTATAGCGTCAAACTTCGTGGTGTGGTTCGATTTTATTTAGCAAAGGAACTATAGAAGTACATAAATTATTATTTAGTGTTTCAATCAGTAATCCTTAAATAGCACGCAATTAATGTTTAACGAAGTTTGCGTATAGCGGCAGAATGGTAGCCTATGGTTAGGATTTATTTTGAAAAGAGGCTAGGCCCTAAATACACGATTTGTTATTTAATGTTTATAAATTTAATCATAGCATTACTTTATATTTTTTTTTTTATTTTAAAGTTCTTGCTTACAGCGGCATATTCCGATGTATGGATCGTACTTAATTTACAAAGCGAATTCGCCTTATGTAAAAAGCTTTTTATGTATTGTTTCATTGATATAATATGTAAACCCTTTATAATGTCATCCAGAATGTTGTGTTAAAGGCATCCAATTAAAACTATTTAATGGAATATAAATAAATATTCTATACTTTTCTGTCTTTATATGTTATTTTTGAAGTGTAAACTTCTTTAGGCGCGTTGGGCACTTTTTGCATAGAAAAGAATGATTGAACTCACGTTGCCGTCGTCGTCACCGTCAACGCACGGACGCACTTTGTTTAAGGCTCCATCGCATCTCCGAAATTATTTAAAGCTGTGATATGGCTTTTATACAATGCTCGTCAATTACTACAAAAAATTAACACATTTTTCGTAAAGAATTGTAATTCGACAATGCCTGAACAATAGGCGAATCGCGCGTCATCACTTAAACGGTGTCCAAAGAAAAGACTGCTAGCAGTAAACGCAAAACTAAGGTTCAGTATTTATAAATATGTAAAGCTCTATCTATCGGATCTCCACAATTATTTAAGGCTCCGTCTCATATCCACAATTATTTAAGACTCGATCGCATATCCGCAATTATTTAAGTTTCCGTCGATCCTCCGCAATTGTTTAAGGCTCCATCGCATCTCCGCAATTATTTAAGACTCTATCTTATCTCCACACTTAGTTAAGGCTCCGTCGCATCTCCGCAAATATTTAATATTTAAGGCTATATTACATCATAATACATAGATTAAAAAAAAAACTTCTTCATAACCTGAAAATAAAGTTAACTATATGAAGCTAAAAAGTTTTCACTTCTGACGGCAGTCCCACGTCTGTCTGTTATTTTTTATTGGCAGTATTTTGTTGACAAAATTTACTTTATGTAGAATTTGTTGTCAATGAAATGTTAGGCATTAACTTTAGGTAGATATGCACGGCAATATATGAACCTGAATATTAATTTACTATATAACACAGAATTTGTTCTTATAATATAGTGTTAACAATTTACAAATATGAGCGTTAAATGAAAAAGTTGACTTCTGTGGACTACAGAATAACAGGTAAGCAAGACTTCTTAGAACCCTTGACAGCAGACCGTCATAAATCTTCAAAGTCAAACAATTCTTTCCAAATATACCATCCACTTTAGTTTAACAACACCCTCTACCACATTCACTAAACAATTAACAATAAAAAAAGATATGTTGTAATAATGAATGAATTATAAATTCATTTGGCGCATTAGGCTTAAATTTCACAACCTAGTTTTTCCGTATATTATATCCAGTAACACAGCGTAATTTGCACATACTTACGGGTTTGATATTTATCTATAGAATATAATACATAGTCTATTTATTTTCAAACAGTTCAAGTTTGCCAAACGATGCGGCAAGTAAAACTAGATGAATTATTACAATAGTTGACAATATCGACCACAATATCAGTTTAGTCTATTTCATCAAAAGAAAAAACAATATCTTCATCACTGTGCAAACGTAACCCTTATAAAGTCACGGCATTACTATCGACGACGCGGTAAGTCAAGTTTTGCAATTACTGTATCTCAATTTATATTACAACCTAAGATACCGTTTATTTTTGCTTAAATTTCAGGGCGAAAGTTTACATTAGAACACCTAGCCATATTGCGGCAGAAGTAGTGACGTATTCGCAAGAAAATTTCTACCTAATTGTAATTTTCAATTCTATTTCTAAAGGTCAAAAAATGTAACTTACAGAATTAAATGTAATTAATTATGAATAGAAAATAAAACACTTTAAACTTAAACTCAAATCACATCTTGTTAACTCAGACGTATCTTTTTAATTAAATCGGACTGCGCATGCGAACGTTAATAAACACGATTACCAGACTCTCCTATTTCTACAACTTAGCATTACGTAATAAAATACATGTATAACATAAAGGTGTTACAAAATTGCACGCTGCGCTGCACGCGCGCCACTCTTGTGCATTGAATTTGTCATATTTGTACGAGGCGCGAGGTACGCTCGCAGTGAACCATCTGCTGACGGGTTTATCAACGAACACTTTGAATATTCGCCGTTCATATTTGAACGGTAGAGTGAAATCTTGGTTGTTTTTAGAGCGCATGAGATTATTGTTTTTCAAGATATTAATTTTCCAGTGATTAAATATAGATTTTTCTGAAACGAATTTAATAAAATAAATAGATTCCAACAACAACCAAATTATTCTTTTGGATCCTCTGCATAAGGATTTTTTTTTAATATGAAAGCAGATGCTGGCGAAAAATATCCGCCGAGATGGATGTATCTGCGGACCAGTGTACAAATAAAATAATATCTTTGCTGTCTTGTTACCAACGGGAGAAGAGCAAGTTGAAAAAGCATCCTTCCACAACAGGAAAACGAAAGTTATGAATCAAATAAGATAATATGTAAATCTCTTTTAATTGTAATAATTATTAAATTAGTTAACCCTGGTAGTGGAAAAACTGGCCTTGTCAATTCACGCGGATTTATTTTGCGTTTTGCAAGCACTTTTTTTTAAAAAATTCACTAAATATATTAATTAGTAAATTTATTCCAATCCAAAAAAAGTGTTTAGTAGCTTTTTTTATAGAAAAAGGTCCAAAGAGTTCATATATGCAACTAGCAAATTTATTGATGTACAATTTTAAAAGTTATTAGCAGCTCAGGAAGCAAAAAATTTCCAGTATTGGAACAAAATCCCACTTTAGGCCTACATAAAACGAAGTAATTTTTGTTTGTTTTAAATATTCAAAAGTTTTGATAATTTATTTTTAAACAGAGTGTATACAAATATATGCCAATTTTTAAAAAAATCAGAAAACACCAGTTTATAAATATGTTCCTAATACAAGACAGCTAAACAATTTGTCTATTTGTGAAATATTATTCACAAATTAATGTTTACAACTTCACTGCAAAATGTATACTCAATGTTCGCGGGTTATCTATGGTTCGCCGGAGGTTTGTTGAAATCAACAATTCCAACGAAACAATGAAGAGCAATTTAACTTACCCTCCTTAACAGGAACACACAATTTTCACTTTATAAAATTATATAATACATAAATAATTAATGTTTACCGTACTTTACATCAAACTACAAACTACAAAAATTCGATATACATCAATGTTCACGATTCGATACATTGAATCAATCTGAAGCGTATAATAATGCTTCAAATGTATTCGTTGTATGGATATATTTTGAATAGATGAAAATTTAAAAAGCCTGAAGTTCTAACTTACAGTAGGCCTATCTAGTCTCAGTATGTTTCCACTTTTTATAAGTTGGTAACATCAATTAAATTGGTTTCTATAACAGAATTGCAAGCATACAAAAATAGCCTGAAGTTTAAACATGTATAGTTTAGTCTTTAGTCACAGTATGTTTAACAGCACTCAATAGTACAAAATATTGTCGTTTGCAAACATATCAGGTGGGTAAACAGTAACTAAATTTTCGCAAACTCAGCACAAGAAAACATTAATTGATATCAAACATTCAAAAACAACGTAATCTTAACCGGAGTGATACCATTTCTTCATGATGCCTAAAATGGAACCAAATCTGAGAAAATGCACTGATATTTATATTTCTAGGCCTATCTGTATTTTTTTAGGAGTGTTTTGATGAAATGGTTCAAGTTTAAGTAAATGCATCCCTCTTCTAAAAGTTGCTTAATTGAATTACTATTAGTCCTACTTATTTCTTAATGAAATAGAATGTAAAATATCTGACAGTAAGAATTTTCTGAAATCGTAGTAAGGAATTTTTTTGGAAATGTATAAATACATATTTGTTTGGCATACAATATAATGTTTGTGCTCCAAAAAAAAAGTTAATGATTGAAATTAAATTCTAACCAACAAAATGTTGTTAATAATATACGAAATACTAAACAAATATATATTTTCTTTTATTAAACACATTTTCAAAAATTCGTTGGTACCAATTTAGTTCATTTCTAGTATTTTCTAGGCCTGCATGTATGCGTGGTAAGTGGGAAGTAAGTTTAATCTACTGTATTTTATAGTGTCGTTTCTCTAATATTTGCATTATTAACTTGCGTTGGGAATATAGATAAATTTTACGTAAAACTATGGTAGGCCTAAAGTCTTTTCTTTCTTTGTTTTAGCTTGCCTAATTCAGTTAAGCTATAGGAAGTATTTTAATTTACGTAAATATTTTTTATTGTTATCAGTTAGTCTTATTCTGCCTGGAGTCGTTGGATAGGGACTTATACCATATAAAATAAAAAATCATATAATTTAATAATGTCCTTTTTTAATTAATACTATGCTAAATGTAAATTAATCTGATATAACTTTATAATAATAAAAGCACATTTAAAAACAGCTTGTAGAAGTTTTACCATTTTTACAACAATTATTATTCGTCTCAATAATAATTAAAATAATCTTAATTTGTTTAAACTGAAATGGTCTCTACATTATCCCATCCCTACATGAATATTGGTATTTCGTCAGTATTTGAAGAGAAATCGATCTGTATACCATAGAAGGCCTTTTCAGAAAGGGAACAATTTTGCATTGTTGCAGATTGCAATGCATGGTAATACAAATACCCAAGGGTAAGTTATTTAGGATTAAATAAGCCTTTATAAACAGAGCACTGACCTATATTAGGTACAATTTTTATTTCAACCTTTTATAAAATTGTTTTTGTTGCAGTAAATTTCTATTAATGATCATTTGTTGCTACTAATAAGTTTTCTCAATTATATGTTAACAAAAAGTTAATCTGATACATATTACAATTATATTGTTCATACTATCATAAGACAATGCAACAATACCATATGAAGACCCTACAGCAGAGATGTCAACTTTTCTTCTTTCCCTTAAACCTTTTGTTCAAGCAGTGATGTTAGAACGCCCGACTAAGTCAACTATACGAATTATATATGAATTAATATAATGTTACTTTTTTAATATTAATATTGTAACCATATTAATAAAATTTAAACTTGAACTGGACTTATGAGAAATAACACTATATAAATAAAAAAAACAGAACACAGTTTCTCATAAAAAAACGTTTAATAATCAAACGCGTTTCGATGACAAGGTCATCATCATCAGTGATGGTTACAAACTTATAACTAAATTGTTAACATGGTTCTTAACTATATATAGGCAGAGTCTTAGTAGGAGGGGTCGTCTAAACATATAACGACCAATGGGAGAACAGTATCTTAATGATTGTAATGGGGATAGTGACTAAAGGGGAAAAAACGTGAATATATATAAAACCTTATTTGTTAACTTTTAGCGTTATAAAAATACTTTTTTATATCTTATTGTTTGTGTACATATATTGTTTTATTTATGACTACATTTTTTTTGTTTTACTAGAAATTTATTCTATATTCTGGATGTTCAGAAAAAGGGTTGTAAGAATTCAGGGAGTGATTCACCACATCAAAATAAGATGAAAAGTTCCAACAAACATAGGTCCAAAAATGCTCCATTTTATGTCTAGCCACCATTTCTTTTTACAAAATAATTTATATCTAGAAAAATGTTTGACTGATTGAGTTTAAACTAGGCTTGAGGTTTAACCTAACTTTTTTTGTTAAAATGTACGGATTTTGAGTAATTTCGGTTTGAAATTTCCAAACAGCTGTCATTTTGAAACGCATGATTGGATATAATCTCTTATTTTTCTTGAGATAGATCTTTGTTAGGTTAAACTTCATGCAGTCTCATCAGTCAAACATTTCTCTAGAAATGAATTATTTTGTAAAACAACAAAATTTCTACTGCATAGAAAACGGAGCATTTTCAACGCAGTTCAAAAGGGGCCTTGTATCCATTACGCTGATGAACGTAATTATAAAATGAGCTTCAATTAGATTTCAAGCTGTCGATGTTATTAAGGGTGTGCAATACAACTCGAGTCAAAGCATTGAATCCAATGAGCGGAGCCAACCTTGAGATGGCTGGTTATGATATTGCAATGGTAAAGCGCTCGAGCGCGACTAATTCCAGTCTTATATTTGATTTTCGCCATAAGCGTAGGACATTTAAATTTACAGAAAGCTCCAATGTAAAGTTAGTAGTTAACAAAATTCGCCCCGGTGTTTTACTGCTATCAAAAGAATCGGCTGACATTCATGTTGATCGTCTTGCTTATAAGCAAATAGCTTTAGTAAAAATATATAATTTAAATTTTGGGTGACCTACGAATTATAATTTAGATTTTCATGACAATTTCATGCGAATTACAAAAGATTATCTTCAAAATTCTCGATGAAT
>JAGFPH010008467.1:7362-21143 GCA_018207615.1 Philaenus spumarius
AAATGTAAATATAGATCTAAATTACAAGCTAAAGATTAAATTGGATAGACTTAAGGTTACACTTAATAAGAATATAGAAAGAGTTGTATTTTATGTATAAATAAATTACCATGTAATAAAAAACAACGTAATAGAAATTTGTTATAATTAGAAAATATATTTTTTATTGGATAATAAAGATACAATTTTTATAAACCGATTGTTTTACTCTGCCCTTTTTAATCTAGATAGTTATCCTAATTAGAACTGATTTTCGTCATAGGTACAATACCTTTCTTCCAACCAGTGTACACATTCGTACAGCGCAGCAACCAACCAAATTGCTTCTTATAGAGTAGACCTAGGATCTAACCTAATATTTTGATTTTAGCTTAGGTTTGTTAACAACAGTAAGCACAGGTACCGTCGTCGTCGATGGTGACCACTATACTGCAACCGGATTGATCGATAGTGTATTATATTTCTGTCCGACGCAAATTCCTATCGAACACCCTAGGAGTTAATATGATTTTCTTGTACACTATACGGCTAATCCGACTTTTTTACTAACATGGGTTAGGCCTATGTGACTGAGTCCATTCGGTTCGGTTAAGTTCGGTCCCGTGAGGTTTCGGTTGAGTTTGGTTATATACTTTTAACGTACACTACACAATTTTGGTTCGGTCATGGAGCCCGCTCGGTTCTGTTCGGGCCTCCTGTTGTGTTACATTTAAGGTTATACAGTGCTTCTATGTAAATGTTTACAGTAGTAAAATTGCATAGTAACCGTTTTAAAATTGCAAAGTTACCGTTGTCGATAAGTTGTAGAGAATCAACGACCTATTAGCCTGTCCGAAGGCAGCGCATTCTGGTAGAGAATCTTCGAACTATCACCCCGATTGACGGCAGCGCTTCCTAAAGATATTACACGGGTTTAAGGTCCGTCAAGTTTGGGTTTTATTTTGGTTAAGATCGCTAGAAACAGTTATATAATGTATTTTACATTATATCACAAAGGTTTAAGCTCGGACAAATCCGGTTAGGATCGACAGAAACAGTTATATAATGTGTTTTACCTTATATCCCAAGTAAACTATAACATTTAAATCTCCTAATTTCTTCTAAGTGCAAATCGGATTTACTCGGGGATGATCGGTAGTGTTCGGGTTATATAAAGCGTTTTACATTATATCACAAGGGTACAGCTAAGATAAGTCGGACTCGAAACGGTAGAATCAGTTATATAATGTGTTTTACCTTATATCACAACGAAGCTCGGTTAATCCGATTAGGATCGGTAGAAAAAGTTATATAATGTATTTTACACTATATCGCAAATAATCCCAAGCACACTATATCATTTAAAGCTCCTAATTCCTTCTAAGTGCGAATCGGATTTACTCGGGAACGGTCAGGGTAGTGTTCGGGATTATATAATGTAAAACACATTATATCACAACGGCCTTACGTTCGGTCGGACTCGGGTTTTAGTTATATAATGTGTTTTACCTTATATCAGAAGGCTACAACGACTGTCCGACGGTAGCACGTTCTGGTAGAGAATCTTCGAACTCTAACCCTGTTCGACGGCAGCGCTTTCTGGTAGAGAATCAACGGCCTGTCCGACGGTAGCGCGTTCTGGTAGAGAATCATCGAACTCTAATCCAGTTCAACGGCAACTTTTTCTGGTAGGGAATCCTCTATTAGCCTGTCCGACGGTAACATTTAAATCTCCTTAAAGTGCCCTTCGGTCGGATTCGGTAATGTTCGGGGGAACACCCTGTGCATATATTAGGCTGCGATATATCGATAAGATGGCGAACTAGATGGCGACTTATTATAAATTTAGCGACGTCGTTTAACAATGCATATACACATCTTCCGATCACCCAGTCGTTTTGGAACATCCTGTACATATAAGAGGCTGCGATATCTCGATAAGATGGAGAACTAGATGGCGACGGAATATAAATTTAGCGCCGTCGTTTAACATCGAGTATACAAATCTTTCCGATCACCCAGTCGTTTTGGAACATCCTGTACATAAGGAGACAGCGGCAATGGCATGCGATAAGATGGCTACGAATTATAAACATAGCTACGTCGTTTAACATCGAGGATACAATGCATATACACATCTTTTCGATCACCCGGTCGTTTTGGAACACCCTGTATATAGAAGTTAAGTGTTACTCACACACACCCTCATACGCGGAATCTCGAGTTTTAAGGGAAACGTTTATCCGAAAGTGGAAGATCTACAGTTCCATAAAGGTACCTCGGAGTAAACCATGCAATATGATCAAGTCGTTGTCGACCAAGTTAATAATTCTCTTATGTAGCCGATAAATGGGAAAATAAAATTTAAAGACTGTAGTAGATTAGAGAAACTGGAAGAAGGGACAGAATTTATTATTTGTGCTATACAAGAAGTGCTCTATCGACATAGAATTCGATTTATTTTACAATTTGAAAACCTAAACACAATGTATTGTTCTAATTACTGGTTCGAAAAAGAATTAGAAAATGTAAATATAGATCTAAATTACAAGCTAAAGATTAAATTGGATATACTCAAGGTTACACCTATAACAGCTATGGATAGGAGTGGGGGAGGGCGGGTACCTATAGCTCTGTAATATTATCTAGTGTTTAGTAGTGTTAAAACCCTCTGAGGATGATGACCATGTCATCGAAGTACATACGGGTAACGTACTAAACATAATTAAAAATTTAGTTGTTTAGTTATTGTTTTTGTTTCTTGTTTTGTGGTTCGGAGATTTTATTTAAATCAGTGTGCCTTAGGTTAGTTAACAATATAGGCCGAATTCGTTTCGTAGAAACTTACTACGTTGCATAACAATACGTCTTAGGTTAGTAACGGCATAGACTCCTATAAAACAATTGCTATTGTGGTTTTTAGCTTAGGTTAGAATAATATAGGTCGATTATTTTTCGTAGACACTTACTACGGTGCATAACATTACGTCTTAGGTTGGTTTACGACATAGACTCCTATAAAAACAATTGCTGTTGTGCTTTTTAGGTTAGAAAAATATAGGTCGATTATTTTTAGCAGAAGCTTACTACGTTGCATAACAATACGTCTTAGGTTAGTAACGGCATAGACTCCTATAAAAACAATTGCTATTGTGGTTTTTAGCTTAGGTTAGAATAATATAGGTCGATTATTTTTCGTAGACACTTACTACGTTGCATAACATTACGTCTTAGGTTAGTTTACGACATAGACTCCTATAAAAACATTGTCTGTCCATGTTAATAGAAACATAGGTTTCCACGTTAAGGTTTGCGGTTTAGGTAGGGTTAACCTAATCATAGTGTATTCGTTATGTTAGTTAACAATAAAGACTTCTTGGTTATTGTTTGCTGTTTAGGCAAGGTTAATTATTAACAACTTGTAGATCTCCATTAGCCACGATTTGTACTGTCCTTTAAAGAAGTAAACACTTTTATTCCCAGCTCTTTCTGCAAGTATTCCAACAAAGGCGTATTTCGCTTTAGTGTTAACGGTAAATGCGGAAACTTGGTAGTCTGCATGTGTATCCAAATTCTTCCAAGTCTTGGTAAAATATGACCCCATCCTCTCTCTCTTGTATCTCTAATAATTTTCTCTTTCTCCTGCATTTCTTTGTATTCCTTTTTAAAGAAGCTGTATGTTCCATGTATTCCAACTTTCTCCGTTTTAAATCTATTTCTTCGAGTTCCAGTTTTCGTTTCTTCGTAGACAGTAGGTAAACGGTGGAGAATGGTTCTATCTCCTTTAAACAGTATGGTTGTAGCCTGCTGTTAACATTCGTCCTCTTCCTTAAAATCTGTGGAATAATATTGCTCGTTGGAACCAACCCACAGATCTCGAGGCATACATCTTTACAAATCGTAGAGAAAGCAGTACTAGAATTCGAAAAGAATGTCTCGCCACTCTTAATGTATCATTTATGCACCAAACTAACATTCTCTCTATTATCGACATCTTCCACAATCTCCAAGTAATTTACAGGTAAAAAGTTAAAACTAAATGCAGAGAGTACGTAATTAGTTATTTTTCCCTCTGGTCTTGTTCGCTTGGTAAAGTAAGCTGCACTCCAGTTAACTTCCTCGTGTTAATGTTTCCCCAGTAAGCATATTGTAAAAGATTATTGTAAACTACACAGCTACTGTTCTGGAGACTGCCCGCTAATTTCGTCCACATTTTTGGGATGGCAACAGAGTAAAACGGGGCTTCCTGGAAATAAACTTTGCTGTCTTCCAGAAGCATTACGCAGTAGTCCAAAGGATGGTAGCCGCCACCGTTGTAGATCGTAGCCTCCAGTCTTCTAATGCCGTGCTCCTTACCTAGTGGGGACTCAAACGTCAGTCTTAATCTGGAAGCTGGACAGTTGACAAAATCCACAATGTGGTTGCCAATTTGTTTGTTAACGCCTGGACTCGTTATCTGGCAAACGAACTTGTTGTAGATTTTTACTCTTGCACCAGTAGGAGTAATCCAGGTTAGGCGTAAACAACGTGGTTGGTTACTACGGATGCGCAGATGTGCGTGGATAATTAGTGGAAATCTATTTAAAACATAGGACTTGCATTAAAATTAATTATCAGTCTCCAGACATTCTGTGTGAGCAGATCGCTCTCTAAGCGGTGAATTTTAGTTATTCTTGTAGTACTTTTGAAGTAGTGGAAAATAAAATGTCGTCTTCTCAGTTTGTAAACCTTTCTCAGCTCTTCGGAAATAAAGCCAACAAATGAGAGATTTGGTTCGTGGTTACTTTTGGAAAATCTAGACAACAACAACTTGTTAACAGACGTAGGGAACATTAATTACACCGGTTAATGTTTGCTGTTAAGGTAAGGTTAGTTAAAACATAGTCCTAGGATTCGTTATGTTAGTTAAGAACCTAGGCCTAGGAGTCAAATTGCATAGTAACCGTTTTTAATTGCAAAGTTACCGTTGTCGAGTTACCGTTGTAAAATTGCAACCGTTGTCAAATTGAAAAGTTACCGTTGTCGAATTGCATAGCTATCGTTGTCGAATTGCACAGTTACAGTAGTCAAATTGCATAGTAACTGTTTGTAAATTGCATAGTAACTGTTTTTAAATTGCAAGTTACCGTTGTCGAGTTGCATAGTTACCGTTTACAAATTACATAGTAACCGTTGTCAAATTGCACAGTTACAGAAGTCAAATTGCGTAGTAACTCTTTTTAAATTGCAAAGTTACCGTTGTAGAGTTGCATAGTTACCGTTTTCAAATTACATAGTAACCGTTGTCAAATTGCACAGAAGTCAAATTGCTAAGTAACTCTTTTTAAATTGCAAAGTTACCGTTGTCGAGTTGCATAGTTACCGTTTTCAAGTCGTAAACACCGTGGTTGGTTACTACGCATGCGCAGATGTGCGTGGATAATTAGTGGAAATCTATTTAAAACGTAGGACTTGCATAAAAATAAATTATCAGTCTCCAGACATTCTGTGTGAGCAGATCGCTTTCTAAGCGGTGAATTTTAGTTATTCTTGTAGTACTTTTGAAGTAGTAGAAAATAAAATGTCGTCTTCGCAGTTTGTAAACCTTCCTCAGCTCTTCGGAAGTAAAAATCGAGGATACAATGTACATACAAATTTTTCCGATCACCCAGTCGTTTTGGAACACCCTGTACATATAGGACGCTGTGATATCTCAGCAAGATGGCGAATTAGGTGGCGATGGATTGTAAATTTAACGACGACGTTTATCATCGAGGATACCATGCACAAACACATCTTTCCGATCACCCAGTCGTTTTGGAACACCCTGTATAGGCTGCGATATATCGACAAGATGGCGAACTAGGTGACGACGGATTGTAAATTTAGCAACGTCGTTTAACATCGAGGATACAATGCACATACAAATTTGTCCGATCACAAAGGCGTTTTGGAAAACACTGTATAGGCTGCGATATATCGACAAGATGGCGAACTAGATGGCGACGGGTTGTAAATTTAACGCTGTCGATTAACATCGAGGATACAATGCACGTACACATTTTTCCGATCACCCAGTAGTTTTGGAACACCCTGTACATATAGGAGGCTGTGACAATGGCTGCGATAAGATGAGGACGGATTGTAAATTTAACGTCGTCGTTTATCATCGAGGATACAATGCACAAACACATCTTTCCGATCACCCAGTCGTTTTGGAACACCCTGTATAGGCTGCGATATATCGACAAGATGGCGAACTAGGTGACGACGGATTGTAAATTTAGCAACGTCGTTTAACATCGAGGATACAATGCACATACACATTTTTTCGATCACCCAGACGTGTTGGAACACCCTGTATAGGCTGTAATATACCGACAAGATGGCGAACTAGGTGGTGACTGATTGTAAATTTAACGCCATCGTTTAACAATGCACATCTTTCCGATCACAAAGGCGTTTTGGAACACTCTTTACATATAGGAGGCTGCGACAAGATGGCGAACTAAGTGGCGTCGGATTATAAACTTAGCAACGTCGTTTAACATCGAGGATACAATGCACATACAAATTTTTCCGATCACCCGGGCGTTTTGGAACACCTGTATAGGCTGTAATATATCGACAAGATGGCTAACTAGGAGGTGACTGATTGTAAATTTAACGCCGTCGTTTAACAATGCACATACACGTCTTTCCGATCACAAAGGCGTTTTGGAAGACCCTGTATAGGTTGCGATATATCACAAAGATAGCGAACTAGGTGGCGACGGATTTTAAATTTAGCAACGTCATTTAACACTGCACATACAAATTTTTCCGATCACCCGGTCGTTTTGGAACACCCTGTATAGGCCGCGACAAGATGACGAACTAGGTGACGACGGGTTTTAAATTTAGCAATATCGTTTAACAATGCACGTACAAATTTTTCCGATCACCCAGACGTTTTGGAACACCCGGTATAGGCTGTAATATATCGACAAGATGGCGAACTAGGTGGCGACTGATTGTAAATTTAACGCCGCCGTTTAACAATGCACATACACATCTTTCCGATCACAAAGGCGTTTTGGAACACCCTGTATAGGTTGTGATATATCACAAAGATGGCGAACTAGGTGGCGACGGATTTTAAATTTAGCAACGTCGTTTAACAAAGCACATACAAATTTTTCCGATCACCCTATCGTTTTGGAACACCCTGTATAGGATGCAATATATCGATAAGATGGTAAATTAGGTGACGACAGATTATAAAAGTAGCGACGTCTTTTAACATCGAGGATACAATGTATGTACACATCTTTCCGTTCACCCAGGCGTTTTTGGAACACCCTGTACATATAGGATATGTCCGACAAAGATGACGACGCACAACAACGACGCTTCCACAAAGATGACGACATAAAACAACGACGCTCCTCGACGGACATTCAATTTTATAATTTTTACAAAAAAAAAAAAAAAAAAAAAAAAAAATGGCGGAAACAAAATGGCTGCGAGGCGGAAATCCCACCCCTCACCCATCACCACACTCACCCCCAGGGTCACGTGACCAAATGCATCTCTCTGATTGGCTAAAACGTAGTCCCATAAGAGCCCATGTTGGTGCCCAAGTATGGCCCTGACTACTAATGATATATCTAAAAAAAAGCAATTAAATCCAATCATGCGTTTCAAAATAGCGGCTGTTGAACAAACCAATTATTACACATAACTTAACTATTATCCTTCATCCGATTGTTTTTACAGTTACACCATCCGATAGGGAACCAAAAGGACTATAAAAAAGGTGTCGACATTTTTTCGTTAAAATGTTCGGGTTTTAAGTTATTTAGGTTTGAAATTTATTTAATCTATGGTTATCAAGCAATAAAAAATTATTACAATCATACATAGAGTATTTTTTGTCCCTCCATATGCTCACGTTTATCTGCACGTCTCATTGAGTGCAGCCAAGCGTCACTAATTAGGGTCGGGTGGGCGGAAGACCCTAACCTTTTCATACTTAACCTTTTGGTTCAGAGTTAGGTTGTCCGCAACTATATTTAATTATGAATTCATTTCGATCGTCGGAAATAACAAGTAACCATTTGATTCTGTCCGGAACGCATCAAGGTGGAGGGGAATAAGTTAGGTCAGAACTAATCATGCGGCAACCTCAATTACTTTTATAAGAAATAGTTCGAAACAAAATATTGTGCATGATGTTATCTGGGGATAGTTTAGAAAGGCATATACAGTACTCATTTTTTGACCAGTACCGTTAACAGTTCTTGACAGAGACATTGTAATATGTACTAAGAATGTCAATGTGTCATTTTACATGACTGATTGCCAGTATGCCTGTTTTATTTAGCAAATGTACTTAATCAATATTTCAAGGGATCATATAAAATTCATCAACAAAATATTTAAACAAATAATTTTAAATACATTATAAAAATATAGTAAGTACGTTTTCCAAAGTTAAAAGAAAATTTCCGGCATTTGATGGAAGAGTTCAAACCAAATTTAAAATTTATCTTTGCTTTGAAACTGTTTTAAAATACGATTATAAGGGAATTTTATAGACATAACTTTGAAATTAACCAAAAACACCAACAGTTTATTTTAAGTAAACAAAATTGTTCTTGCAAGTTACGCTAAACAACTTGGGAACTAAATAATTATCAAGAAGGAAAGGTTGGCTTCATGAATATAAATTCAAATTGTATTAATTTTTATCTTGTTATTTATAACTATAATTAAGAACTATTTTTTGTTTGATTTGAAGGGGAGTAGAGATAAAAAGTCAATAGAATAATTTTTAATCAAAGAAAGAATGGAAATATATATCTGTTATTCTACTGTAAATATGAAGTTCTACTATGTAGAGTGATTATCCCATTTAATAGGGAATTACTAGGGTTTAGGTTTAGATAACGAGTATACAAAAATCCTGTCTTTTACTATAAATTTCTTTTCAGAACAATGAAAACAATCTGTTTCAAAATAGGGTCAAAATTAAAATAAGTACGATACGAAGTATTTAACTATTGTTTAAGCAATACATACAGTTTATTTGAGGTAAAGTATAAAGATGAAACAGATAAATGACAAAATATATAAGATATGAAATTTGCACTAATGGGTATCAATTGTCGTCAGTTGTTCAACGGCAAGAGCTTCCACGACATAAACGCGAATCAAGTGCGAGTGCGCTCTAAACTATGCCTTTCGGATAATCTACTTTCCGAATAAATAAGGCTTTCTGAATAATTAACGTTCTGAATAAATGGCTTTCTGAGTAATTGACGTTCCGAATAACGTTCCGAATAAATGACGTTCCTAGTAAATAACGTTCCGAATACGACTTTCGGAATAATTAACGTTCCGAATAATTGGCGTTCCAAATAAATGAAGTTCCGAATAAATGACGTTCAGATAGTCTACTTTCCGAATAAATAAGGCTTTGCGAATAATTAACGTTCTGAGTAAGGACGTTCCGAATAACGTTCTTAATAAATGACGTTCCGAATAAATAACATTCCGAATACGACTTTCTGAATAGTTAATGTTCGGAATAATTGACATTCCAAATAAATGAAGTTCCGAATAAATTACTTTCGGATAGTTAGTTGACGCTCTACTTACCTTTATTTTTGCTAATGTTTTTTATATTATATTTTCCATTGCCTTAACATGTACCAGTCTTGGGTAAAGACAATTAAATATATGGAAGCTACACTGGACCACATAGACTGGACATGTTCAAAGGGCTTACCTTAAACAATTTATACTTGCCAAACTGAAGAAATGTCTTAGCCGATCACTCACTAATATTATTCAGATATATTGAGGTCAACTCAATAAAGAAGAAGTTAGATTAGATTTTGATTTATTGACCAAAACCAAAAGAAAAATATTTTTTAAATATGTTTATAAAAAAGACATGCCCTTAATTACAAAAGTCAAAATTTATATGCCCTTAATTACAAAAAAAAAAGGAATTTAGTAAAAGTTTTGCTTTACAATATTTATTTTGTTGAATTTAAAAGATCCCTCGCCAAAAATTAATGTTGAAAAACCCTCCCCATTAATAATAAATACAAAATTATACAATTTTATTAACTATAAAAAATTTCAAGATTAAATACATTGTACCATGGATTTATTAATAGGTAACATTTAATTTTGTTGGCCAACCTTAATGCAAAGTAAAATTAAATAATAAAAAAATAATGGCATTTAACAATTTGCTGAGACGTCTCTCTTATAATAAATAAAAAAAAAAAAACTGTTAGAATTTCGACTAAAAATCCCTGGAGGATTGTAGTTCTAAAAATTTGCTATAGCGCACCTCCCAATTAAATTAAATTATAAAAGACATTTATTATATATTAAATCTTAAGAAAGACAACAATATTTACACAACCTATTCAAAAAAACAATTTATGAGAAATGTTCACTGCAGATTTAAGTACAACTTTATGGTATAGTTCATAGCTATGTTTGAACTGATAGATAGTAATTTGAGTGTAACTACTTTGAAACACTAGGCACTGTCGGCGAAATTAAATAGAAAAGAGTTGCATTGGTGGTCTGAAGGTAATGTTATTTTTTTTGCAGAAGAACATATTTAACTCTCCATCTTGCACCAGTTACACACTGGAGTTTTGTTGAATAGGCTTTAAGTATAAAGCATGTTATTTAATAGCACACTGTCGTTCAATAACACACGACTATGACATTTACAATTTAATTACCGAACAGGTTAAGGTTTTTGAACGACATTACGAGCTAAACGCAAGGTGTCTTTTCTCAGATTGACAAAAGGAATCAAAATGGCTACTTTTAACTGAATTACATGCCCCGTCTAAAGTTGGTCCAGGGCGCATGATTGCTTTAACAGCTGGTGTCTGAAGTAGTGGTGCCGCCTTGCGGGATAAAAGGAACTACTTACTCTTGTATAGTTGGTCGGTAATACAGAATGTATTTGACGAGCGTAATAAACATTTAGTGTTTAATTGTTCTTAAAAATAAGACGAACTGTTGTTGACAGCATAGTTTTATGAAATGCAAGTTACGAAGGAGGTATACGCTTTAAAATTTGTTCTACATTTTTACCCATTTTTAAACATGTTTACTCCTTTACCAACAAAACAAAGTACTCACAACAAATTTATCCTTTACCAACAAAATTTAATTGAAAATAAAACTTGAAATTCAATAGTTTTGGGATTACATTGTTACAGTTTAATTTAATGTTAACTATGACCTTAATCTCGATAAAATAAATTGTGATGTGTTACATAGATTTAAATTAGATGGCCTACTTTCCACAGAAAATATTTTATAAATGGGAAAAATATTAATCTAAAAATTGTATATAATATGTATATATTTTTATTTAAAAAATAGCACTTGGATCATGTATATATATAAACCATACTTATCGCTTTCTAAAAATATAACAGTTCTCAGAATTACTCTTAACTCTATGATAAAACTTTGTACACCTGTAATAACTCTTTGAAAACTCTTGAATATGCCGACATTCTCGACTAATGTAACTCGAAGATATAAATTGATGCATAGGTTATTATTAAAACTGTAACGAGGTATACTATTAAATTAAAATTATATTTAACTAATGGTTGGCAAATTAATGTTCAACAAGAGTGTGTTGAAAGATAAGAGGAGCAATTATATAATTTAAATTATACAATTACTGAAGCTATGGAAATATATTCCTATAAGTGTTCTTGAAAAAAAGTAACTAAAAGCAGCATCACTGATACAGGGGATAGTTCTGTTCCAAGTTTTGATTTATTAACATTCAATTTAAATTAATGTATGTCTAATATCGTCTCCGTGAAACTATTAATGGAGAAACTATTAATATATATCCGAGTTTAATGGGGAAACTTCGCAAACGTCAGAGTCCAGGTTCATGACGATTTTTAGTAGCTCTGAAAAATACGTATTCACAGTATTGATAGTCAAACGAATACTAATTTATATATATAACAATCTTCTATGATTATGTACAACTTAAATTCTGACTAGAAACTGCTTGACAAAGAAACAAATCTAGAAATCTTTTTAAATGTCTTAATTCTTCCTTTTTTAGTGCAGTAATAATAGACATTTAAGGTGAAAGTTGACCGATTTTGATGGTTTAAAAAAAATGTTCTACTTGACAAGTACATAGGCTACATTAAAAAAAAGATTTTGTGTTCTCTTTTGATTTTTTTGAACAATAAAAACCATGTTAGAAAATATTCTATTGTATCAAGCATTTTTTTTAAACTTTTGGTTGAAAATGTAGTTTGTTAATAAAGTATGTTTAGAACTAGTAACAACAATGCATTTTTAGTACAAAATGATGTTTTAATGTACTTCATTACTTTTATGTAAAATATCTTCTAAACTATCAGTTTTGTGGAAAAATATCTTCTTAGCTTTTTAAAAGTATATTAAATTTGCTACAAAATGAGATCAAAATCCTTTTTGTAAGTTATATATTTACCGAGATACATCTGTTAAAATATTGACCTTTTTTCCTAAAAGTGAAATTTTAAGTTTCCATTATGTTTCGAGACGGATACCGGCAGAGTGACACATCCTACCGAAAAGTCAAGAGTATGGAAGTTATAATGAATTCAATAATCTTTAATTTGAGCTAAGGTTTGTCCTCCTTGTAGCTTAGATAGATAGCCTCGTAGAAAATGACAAAAAACAAAAAGATGGAAAAATGCTGTTTTTAGTTGAAAGTTGAGTAATTTCGTTTCCTCCACCTTAACAATTTTTTTTCATATCATGTTGGTGGAAAATTTTATATAACTAAGTTTAGAATTTATGTAACCCTATATATTTTTGTATACAGGGTGATTCACGAAGTTATCCATACACTTATACAGCTCATTCTACTAGTAAAAACAATGAAAAAGTTCATATAAACATAGGTCCGGAATTGCTTCGTAAGCGAGTTATGGCTAGCGAAAGATTTCGCTCAAAATTTAGTACCTTGGGTGAAATGAAGACTTCCTTAAATTCTGGGAAGGCAAATGAAGGGCCAACTTCAGAGATTTCTTATAGTTTTTGAGCTGAAAAATCGAATAAAACTGGTCCTAAAACTGTACCTCCCTTAGTTTTTAAGATATCCCCTGTAAAACACCCGAAATAGTGGTTGAGAAACACTTTTTTTACATTTGACCTACAATAACGTCGTTAAATAGGTAATAAATACATACAAATTTTAAACATAAATTGTAGAAAATTTAATTATGTGAAAAGTGATGTAAGTAAAGTTAAAGATACAACAGAAATATTTTCGAAAAATCCAATTTTATTTAGATAATACATCACTAATTTTAAGAAAAATAAATTGGGTTGGGCCAACTGTACCCACCCTTTTATAACACATGTTCAAAAATGAGGCCGTCATTATCAATACATCTCGAAGCTCGTTTGTGTACAATCGGTAGGAATTTGAACTTTTATTGAACGGGAGAGATTGCTGGAGACTAGGCAAATTCATGAAGATTGCATGGAACTTTAGATGGCAATTAATAAATTAATTTAATTTGTAATTGAAACTGAAAACAAATACGCGGTTAAGCGGAGGGGGGGACCTAATTTTGATATCTTGATTTTTTGGAAAAAAAGGATTACTGTAAATCTATTTTTATATGTATGTAATTTTAATTATATAACTGGTACTAAATTCTATTGTATATTGAATATTTTGTGTGCGAGAGCGAGTTCCTGATTATATATATGTAAGTGTGCTTTGTTTGATGGATAGATGGATGTAAAATAAGTAAATATAA